>JAWPHD010012354.1:0-76386 GCA_037043455.1 Cyrtodaria siliqua
CTACAAACTGAGAATGTTTATCATACTCCGATGATAAATGAAGGAGATATGGCGATACAAGATTTCTCAATGACTTCAGTTGGCGGCCATTTTGGATGACGTCATGACGTGAAAACTGTCAGCGTCGAATGAGACAATGATATTGATGGATTATAGACAGTAAAACAACTTCAAAAATGTAATCAGTGAAAAAAAACGAGTTTTCAGTAACATTATGACGTCACTGACGTCAAGACGTTATTACCTAGAGACGATATTTTTACATTCTTGCACAACTAGACCATGACCTCTACAACATTTGAAAGTTTCATTCAAATCCAACCATACATCTTTGTGATCTAGCGATAACAAGATTTTCATCATGACGTCACTGGCGGCCATTTTTGATGACGTCCATGACAATTTTTAACATGATTGCACAACCCAATCTAATTCCCTACAGGCTGTGAAAGTTCCATCAATATCCGATGATAAATGAAGGAGATATAACGATTACAATATTCTTAAATGACGTCATTGGCGGCCATTTTGAATGACGTCATGACGTTAAAAACTGTCAGCGTCGACTGAAACAATGACACTGAGGTTTTACAGTAAAAAAACAAGAAAAATGCTATAACTGAAGAAAATAAAGACTTTTCATAACCTTGTGACGTCACTGACGTAAAGACGTTATGACATAGAGACAAGTTTTTACATTCTTGCACAACTGGACCCTTAACCCTACAATCTGTGAAAGTTTCAATCAAATCGCATAGTAAATGCATGAGATACAGCGATAACAAGATTTGCCTACAAATACCAGTTGGCGCCATCTTGGATGACGTCATGACCCCTAAAAATTACGGGACACTAAGTTAGCTTGAGCTATATCATTGTGTAAAATTAAAAGTCCGTGAGACCAGTCATACTATGAAAAGTGACGGCCAGAAGAACAAGAGGAATAATAATAATAACTAGATTTTGATCAGAACCTGATCAACATGGGCTTTCCATAATATGCAAAATCATACTCAATGACGTCATATGACGTCACAATGGTTAGTGATGATAAATACATTGATCTTGATTGATTTACTGTAAAACTGACGGAGAAAAGTTAGAAAGGGAACGCCCTCTCTCCGCAACACCATATCACAACCACAAAGTAACCCGAAATCCCCCCCCCCCCCCACCCCCACCCCCTCGCCCTCCTCCATCCGCAGCACTGACCTAGAAGAAGAAAAAAAAAAAAGAAGAAATTTACGGGAAATCGTTCATAAGCGCCGAAAAAACATAAAAGTTTTACTGCACAGCTTTTGTCATTTCAGTGCAAAAAAAAGCTGCGCACGGAGTTAAAAAATAAAAAAATAAATAAAAAAATAAATAAATCCTTAGACACTGTGTTTATTGTGACGTCGTGTAAACAACTGTGGCACATAACACAAAACGTGATCAACCTAAACATTTTAACCATCCGCAGTATGATGTTGCCCAACAGCGATAAACCCAAAAAAGTAAACCATCCAAAGTATGATCTTGCGCAACATGTGATAACGAGAAACGGTTATAAGAAGAATTCCATTTTTACATAGTTATATAGGAAAAAATGGAAAGTCATACTGCATGACGTGATGACGTCACAATGATCAGTGACGTTAAAGAAAATGACCGTGATTGATTACAGGCAAACTGGTCGAAACATACAGTCTGCACAAAAATGACCTTTTACGAACTTAAGACGTCACTGGCCGACGTCACATTTAATGACGTGATGACGTCATTTTATGTTCTTGCACAACTAGACTCTTAAACTTGACAATCTGTGAAAGTTTCATTGAAATCCGACCATAAATGTTTGAGATCTAGCGCTAACAAGATTTGTATCATGACGTCACTGGCGCTACCTTGGATGACGTCATCACCCCCAAAAGCTTCGGGGCACTATTCCAGCCTGAGCTATACTGATGTGTAAAATTTTGACACGATGCGACCAATATTTCTAGGAAAAGTGGAGCTAAGAAGAAGAAGAAGAAGAAGAAGAATATAAGAATAAGAATAAACAGAACGAAAACAAAAGGTCTTTCCCACTGAAAAGTGGAAAGCCCTAATAATAATAACTAGATTTTGATCAGAGACCTGATCAAACGGGCTTTCCTGTCATGACGTCAAAACTGTCCGTGTTGTCGAAGATGAAGACACTGATTGATTTATCACGAAATAACTTCGAACATGCAATCAGTGAAAAAAACGATTTCTGAATATTTTGACGACACTGACGTCATGACGTCATGACGTCGGGATACCGTATGACGTTCTTGCACAATCGGACCCTGAACTCTACAATCTGTGAAAGTTTTATTCAAATCCGATAATAGATAGAGAAGATATAGACAAAACAATAGTTCATTTATGACGTCACTGGCGGCCATCTTTGATGACGACATGACAACATTCCTCATTATAGCACAACTAGACGTTGATATCTACAAACTGAGAAAGTTTTATCAAACTCCGATGATAAATGAAGGAGATATGGCGAATACAAGATTTCTTAAATGACGTCATTGGCGGCCATTTTGGATGACGTCATGACGTTAAAATGTCAGCTTCGACTGAGACAATGACATTGATGGATTATACAGTGAAACAACTTCAAAAATGTAATCAGTGATAAAAACGGTTTTCATAACATTATGACGTCACTGACGTCAAGACGTTATTTCATAGAGACACGTTTTTACATTCTTGCACAACTAGACCCTGAATTCTACAATATTTGAAAGTTTCATTCAAATCCAACCTTACATCTTTGAGATCTAGCAATAACAGAGAGTTTCACTCATGACGTCACTGGCGGCCATCTTTGATGACGTCATGACAATTTTCGGCATTATTGCACAAGTCAACCGTATTCCATACAGGCTGCGAAAGTTATCTCAAAATCGGATAATACATGCAGGAGATATAGCGATTACAATATTTCTTAAATGACGTCAATAGCGGCCATTTTTGATGACGTCATCACGTTAAAACTGTCAGCGTCGACTGAAATGATAAAACTGATGAATTTTCCGATAAAACACCTTAAAAAATGCAATAATGAAGAAAAACGGATTTTTCATAACATTGTGACGTCACTGACGTCAAGACGTTGTAACATAAAGAGACCCGTTTTGACGTTCATGCACATCTAGACCCTAAACTCTACAATCTGTGAAAGTTTCATTCAAATCCCATCGTAAATACACGAGATACAGTGATAACAAGATTTGCATACAAATGCCAGTGGCGGCCATCTTGACGTCATTACCCCAAAATTTTCGGGACACTATTCCAGCCTGAGCTATATCACTGTGTAAAATATTGAGGCCGTTCGACCAGTCATACTATGAAAAGTGGCGGCGAGAAGAAGAAGAAGAAGAAGAGGAATAACTAGATTTTGATCAGAAACCTGATCAAACGGGCTTTCCTGATTTTAATGGCGTCATGACGTCACAACTGTCAGAGTTGTCTAAGTTGATGAAACTGATTGATATATCAAGAAAATAACTTCGAAAATGCGACAAGTAAAAAAATCGATTTTCTGAATATTTTGACGTCACTGACGTCATGACGTCGGGATACCGTATGACATCTGTGCACAACCAGATCCCGTACTCTACAATCTGTGAAAGTTTTGTTCAAATCCGATCATAAATGGGGAAGATATACTCTTAAAAAGATTTTCTTTATGACGTCACTGGTGGCCATCTTTGATGACGACATAACAAACTTCGACGTTATTGCACAACCAGACGTTGAATGTAGAGTTCCTGTGAACGTTTTATCAAGATCCGATCATAAATGAAGGAGATATAGCGATTACAATATTTCTATAATGACGTCATTGGCGGCCATTTTTGATGACGTCATAACATTAAAACTACTAACGTTGACTGAAACAATGACAATGATTGATTTTGCAGTAAAAACAACTTAAAAATGCAATCAGTAAAGAAAACGGATTTTTAATAACATTGTAACGTCACTGACGTCAAGACGTTATTACCTAGAAAAGTGGAAAGCCCTAATAATAAGAATAAACAGAACGAACACAAGAGGTCTTTCCACTGAAAGGTGGAAAGCCCTAATAAAATTTGAGACTTATCGTAAGATGTTTAATAAAACGTGACCCTGGTGATCAGATAGTCGAGTCCTACTGCAATGTCACTCAATATCAGGCATTCCTAACAAGGGAATTTTGCATTTATTAGGTAACTACAAGTCCTCAACATGTATTGTTTGTCTGCATATAATACAACATGTTTACTAAACTTTCTCTGACAAGATTCTAAATGTACTTATTTTCTCGTATATGTCGATCGAGGTTAAGTGAAACTTTGCTTGTGCAGTGTGGCGGCAGTAAAACGTGTCACCGCGCTTGCAATCAGGACTGTTAGTCATTGGATCTGTGGAAATCACTAAGCCCGATACTTATATTTAGATATCGGTAGTACATTTTCAAATGTTGTTGTTTTCTTACTTAAATTTTTGATTCGGTGGTTCCACTACTCCGGCTGATAAAGGCTCTGGGTATTGTTTAACCACCCATAGGATATGTTGTCTGCTTTTTAATTTAGTCTTTTGACTGTTACTTGTGATGCGCAGGCTTCATAACCGCTGCTCCCAACTAAATTCCATTTTGTTTATTTCGCTGTTCGGGGCATAGCATTGTATTAGATACTGGGACCATACGCCGCTGGACATTAAATATAGCATGTCTACCGCCATATGCATGCCATCTTCGGGATGGTTAAAATTCTGTTCTATTGATTTTTTTTATTAATATTGAGTTTTGCTCCATCCGGGGCTAGTGGGCGTGAGCGGTAGCTAGCATATTTCACTACCGTTCATGAACAGTTTCAATCAAACTGAGACTGCAATATTTCATATTTATCGTGTTCGACCGTTTCCAGAGGTCCAGTCTCATACTCTTTTACTATGTAATACACACACACTCACACTAATGAATGCACTACCATTTCAGACATTACAACTATTACAAGATTGGCGAATTTGTCATGTACAAGAGCACAAGCCGCCCATTTGAGGTAAATTTATTACAATAAGTACTAGAGTGATATTTTCTGAAAGCGTGTATTACCCTGATGTGGATATGTCATATCTGCAGGATTTAACAATGTTGGTATCACCTTTATTGGACATGACAGGTCAGCAGGATCTAAAGAAACTTGATGTGAAACGACAAGTCTGCTTGATATGACACCGTTTATATCACAGTGATGTGGATATGACAGTTCATAAGGAGTTAACGAAGCTTCTATCACCTTGATGTGACATGACAGGTGTGCAGGATCTTAAAATGTTTGTATCCCCTTGATATAATATGACATGCATGCAGGATTTAACAACGTTTGTAACACATTTATGTGCTATGACAAATCTGAAGGATCTTAGGAAGCGTGCATCCATCCACTAGAGAGGATATGTCAGTTTAAAATGACCCAATGCGTTTAATGTCATTTTCTGTAATCGTTGCTTACTGACCTCCGATTTTTCTACACCCAGGTATGAACGCCATCACTGCCTGCCGATGTTCATTTATTTTATATAAAGTTCCAACGAGAAATTCAAAATATCCAGTACCTATCGCGCCATATGCAATACAAATACCAATATATGCAGTACAAATACCAATATATGTAGTATAAATACCAATATACGCAGTACAAATACCAATATACGCATTACATGTAACAACATATGCAGTACAAATACCAATATATGCAGTACAAATACTGATATATGCAGTACAAATACCAATATATGCAGTACAAATACCAATATACGCATTACATGTAACAATATATGCAGTACAAATACCAATATATGCAGTACAAATACCAATACCAATATATGCAGTACAAATACCAATATATGCAGTACAAATACCAATATATGCAGTACAAATACCAATATACGCATTACATGTAACAATATATGCAGTACAAATACCAATATATGCAGTACAAATACCAATATATGCAGTACAAATACCAATAAATACCAATATATGCAGTACACATACCAATATATGCAGTACAAATACCAAGATATGCATTACATGTAACAACATATGCAGTACATATAAAATATGCAGTTCCAACTAGACCCATTTCCCACCCTACCATTTGAGTAAAGAATGAGTGGAATGGAATATTCATGATCAGGTAATGGTGGCCTTGACCTTTGACCTACTGACCTCAAAACCAATAGGGACCACTTTTCATCAAAGGTAGTCCACCTATTAAGTTTCATGAGATTTGCTTGACGGGGAGAGGAGTTATGGAGCGGACAAGATTTTTCATTATCGGGTTCCGGTGACCTTGACCTTTGACCTACTGACCTCAAAATTAATAGCGGTCATTCTCTCACCATAGGGAGTTCAACAGTTATGGAGCGGACAAGATTGCGTCTACAGACAGACAGGCAGACGGACGGACGGACCAATGGACAGGGTGTAACCAGTATACCCACTAATCTTCATTTAGCGGGGGTATAACTATATATACATTAAATATGTAGTACAAATAACAATATAAGCAGTACATACACTGAACAAAATTGCTAAGTATCAACTTTTGTATCTTAACTAATTTTCTTATTTTAAATATATTTTAAAATAGATATATGATAAGTATTTTGTTTTGACCCATAGTTTGTAAAACATTTATTTTTTGTTTAAATTGTTACATCTTTTGAGAGTTACCCTCCCTTAATATGTACTGATAAAACACATAAATGAGTCAAAGATCGCTTAAAGATATAAAATTCTTAAAATTGGTAGGAAATAATAGAAAAAAGCATAAACATTTGACCCATGAAATATGAAAAATGAAATATGAAAAATATGAAAAATGAAATATGGATAATCTTAAATAACCTCCCTTTACATTGAAAAATTCAAGTAACTGTAATTCAGCGTTAACATTAAATATTTCGAAAATTTCTTTTGCAAACGCATTGTTAGTGGTAATGCTAGTAAAACATGATGTCAAAATAATTTTAACTGGCATATTTTAGATTTAGAAACATCGAAAGCTTCACTAATTCGAAGTACTTAATAAAATCCTATATACCTAGTTGTATAAGTGTTATAACTTATTTCTAAGAAAACACATTGACTTAAAAGTTTTAAAATATGTTCATGCAATCAGAGCAGACGTTTTATACTTGTTATTTTGCAGTTTAACCGTATCTCTAATCAAACTCAAAATACACAAAACAATGAGAATATTATTGACATATTCTTAGGTTGATATATAGCAACATAAATAGTACAAAGAACGACATATGCAGTACAAAGAACAACATACGCAGTACAAATAACAACATACGCAGTACAAATAACAACATATGGCAGTACATATATAGCAACATAAATAGTATAAAGAACAACATATGCAGTACAAAGAACAACATACGCGGTACAAATAACAACATATGGCAGTACATATATAGCAACATAAATAGTATAAAGAACAACATATGCAGTACAAAGAACAACATATGCAGTACAAAGAACAACATACGAAGTACAAATAACAACATACGCAGTACAAAGAACAACATATGCAGTATAAAGAACAACATATGCAGTACAAAGAACAACATACGCAGTACAAATAACAACATATGGCAGTACATATATAGCAACATAAATAGTATAAAGAACAACATATGCAGTACAAAGAACAACATATGCAGTATAAAGAACAACATATGCAGTACAAAGAACAGCATACGCAGTACAAATAACAACATATGGCAGTACAAAGAACAACATATGCAGTACAAATAACAACATATGCAGGGTTTTTTACAATATATACACAGTGCATATTTCAGTATACGCAGCAGTCATTTTACAATATTGATGCATTATTATAAGCGGTCTATTTAACATTATATGTGGTTGAGGATACGCAATACACAGTGCAGTTAGCAATTTTCGAAGTATATCTGGTCGTATATTAATATTCATTATAAGCTGTATATATGCCTATATTATGCGATAGATAACTCATTATATGCAGTTACGAAAACAGTACAAATAGTACTTGTTGATGTATTATTTTTAGTGCAATGCAAAATATACGTTGCTCGTTATACCCATTGCTTTTAACATTATCACGAGGAGATTAATCGGAACAGTCGTTATTAACGAGATGCTACAATTGACCGGTAAGGACCGAAAATGTATATATGCATAACATAGCGCCTTTGATAAAATAGGACTTTGCATCGATTCCATTGTGTGATAATTCGCCATCAGACACCATTTCCAACGCGTTGTCATCAACCACCCACCCCCGCCCCACCCAGAAAACACTAGAATAACGCCCCAAGACCTATTTCATCCAAGTTACTGTTTTTACGCCATGCTTGACACCCTATTACGATTCATACCGGACATTCTGTAATATTAATTTAGTCTAGATCATCTGCGAACCTTGGTTATTTTTAAAAACAAACATGAAGCAGATTTCTTTTACATGTGTCTGAAGCGTCAGCCACTGAACTAAAATATTGCCATCGTTTCTGATTGGCCTAAACTGACACACCAGACAGAAAGACAGAAAGACAATACGCGTGAATAAATTAATAAATTAACACAGAGGCAAACTGCATCATTATAAATAAATGTGGATGTTCATTATGGAGATGTGGTTCCGCATTTTTCAGGATAAAGGGTCAATACGTTTGTATTTAAAATCAAGATGACCGAGACTATAATATTTCCGATCAATCGTAACATCTCTATAATACCGAGTGTTACGATTGAACGAGTGTTACGATTGATCTCATCGTGTAGAATGCTTCACTGCGCATGTCCCGTTTCACTGAAACAAGCGACTGCGACCCGTTACAAACTCAAGCTGTGTTCTATTTATAAAACTGGAAATCTAATCTGACCAATCGCTGTGGGTCTGAATAATCGATAA
The DNA here is from genome assembly GCA_037043455.1 of Cyrtodaria siliqua. Lineage (NCBI taxonomy): Eukaryota > Metazoa > Mollusca > Bivalvia > Adapedonta > Hiatellidae > Cyrtodaria > Cyrtodaria siliqua. Next base: position 8,988 of record JAWPHD010012354.1, read on the forward strand.
TGGCAGCGTCCTACAGTCGTTTGGAGCATCGTGATAATGAAAACAGCACTGCGTATGAAGTTGAATGCACCATGTATATTGTACATTGCTGACATTGTCTTTCACGCTTTACAGCGGTCGCCCAGATTTCACAGTTAAAGACGGTCAAAATGTTCTCAAAGGTGTAAATATGTTTATATACTCAGTTGCAAAAGAAAGTGGACACTGAGATTTGTTGAGACTTAATTGTATAAAGTTTTTTTGGAATTAAATTGACAAATTCCAAAATGAATATGCCATGTTTGGTACCAACATTTTTATCATTACATTACCAATATCATGTTGTCATTTGTTTTTCAATAGGTTGAATCATTAAGGGACTGTCGCTTGATAAAGAGGATAGGGTGTAAAGCAAAATTTTCAAAGTGTACACTTTCTTTTTTCAACTGAGTATATTATGATATAGTACTAGGTGTTTTTGTAGAAGTTGGAAGTAATATTATTATGTCGTTCTATGGACCTACATTTTTATATTTTGTTTAGTAACACCGATAATTATAACTTTCTAAGACACTTTCTTTTTCGCCAAATAAAAAGCACACCATGTCCGAACTTGACCCTTATTATACTCGGTGTATTTAGTTCGCCCACGAATGTTTACGTTTGCATTTAGCTCAGTTTACAAAACACTACATTCTACTACCTTCTAAATGTGTTCATCAATACATAATTCCAACCGTTACACAACCCGATATTGATATATTTTGTTGTACATAATTTTATAACGTCTAGCAATATACTGTTTAATACATACATGGTTATATGATTGTTATTTGTATGAATACAACACCGTTTAACTAAGTATTTCTTTCGTATTTAGGTTCAAGTTAGAACTTGGCAGTGTGGTAAAGTCTCGTGTAATTGCGCTGTAGTAATGAGAGAAGGAAATGACGTTATTAGAATCGATATGTGTCACGGAAATTATGGTCATACATTCCCAAAACTAACCATCCAACACCAAGGTGTAATATCTCAAGGGACAGTAGTGCAAAGGGATCCGGCAGGAAATACGTGGGTGGTAAGCTTTCTGATTAGAAATGTTTGTTTGTTTGTTGGTTTGTATGGTGTTTTACTTCATTTTCAACACATGTAAGGTTATATATGACGGTCGATATTGTGGTGGAGGTAGACCGCCCAGTTTTCATGGACTTACAAGTCGAGCTCCCAGTGGGATTCGAACCCGCAGCGGTGAGAGGCGAATGTTTACAAAAGTTGATACACATAACGCATAATTCCAAAAACACGCATTCAAAATCAACAGCAAACACAGGGATAAACAGATGCAAAGCCACACATATCTTCAACTTCCGGTTCCGGTTTCTAATCCTGAAGGACGTCTCTAAAATAACTTTCGAAATAGTCGATATATATCAACGCAGAATCCAACCATCCCATCTCTAAAGCATCTATGATATATTCAACATCGATCAACAAATATTTAGGATGGCCTCTACCTGTTCATTTTTGTCAAAATAGCGAACTGTTTTTATTTTTATTTATTTTGCCATATAAGTAAGCAAATGGGTCGGGCCACAAGTTCTATCAACATTAGTTACGGCCCTTCCCAATACAATTTGTTACAGAAATGTACATGACTAAATAGCTACATATTTGTTTTTACAAAGAATTGTAAAGATTAATATATATATGCTGATATAGGTGTTGTTCGTTGTTGTGAAATATAATTACGATAGAAGAGAAAAGGAGTAAGAAGAGGAAAGAAGTAAGATGTATGAAAGTTATGAAGGAAGAAGATGAGGTAGTACACACGTTGCCAATACAGTGAGTCAGAACAGTATTTACGCTTGAAAATGATTTGTTAGAATGTGTTAGTGTTTCAAACGTTTGGTCTCACTAATGTAGGTCTGAAAGGCATTATACATCAATTCGTTTTCCGCGTCGGATATGTGTCCCCTACCAAAAAGCAAAGTGTTCAAGTTTAACGGATGAAAGCTACGAGTAGATTGAAACAGGACATGTCGTTGGTTTTGAAATCTATTACACTTAAAAATGATATGCTCGGCATCTTCTGTTTCATACCCGCAACCGCAGTTGATAGTCTTAGGTGATTTATATAAAGGTCGTTGTTAAGATTGCTGCATGAATTGCGAATTCGTGCATGTAGAACAGCAAGTGATCGTGAGTCATATAACAGGTAAATAGGAACTTTAGGACTAACGAATACAGATGGTTTAAAAATAGTAAGCGATTCGGAGTTTAACTTTTGTTCGAGTGTGTCGACCATTTTCAATATTGGATGGCTGTTTACTTGTTTCTCTTCTAATGCTTTCAATATATCTATTTTATCAATGGTGAAACTGTTCTAGTGACTTGGTCGATATGTAATGCACTTAAAAAAGACAATTTCATACCGGAAGTCAATTACCAGAAAATTTAAAAGACTCTAAAAATGGATCTACGAAAAGATATTTTTTTTGTACGCTAACTGTACACTGTACAATATAGTACAATGGCGTACCACCACACTGGGAAAACATTTCCAAAAGGGCCGAAGAAACCAACGGTTTGTAATGGCTTCGATGACAGTATGAAAGTATGATATAAAATAGTTGACAGCGTGGGTACAGTCATTGTTACAGTCAATGGCAAAACGGTTGCTTGGGGTTTTATCAGGTAATAAAAAAACACAAAAAAAACAAAAACAAAATAAGTTTAAACTAATCAGGTAATAGGGTGCACCAAACCCCACTTTCATTCTATTGTCATCTCTAATAAACGGGACAGTGTAAAAACTTCCCACCAGGATGTATGCAGTTAAACAACTAAAACAACGTTGGTCTAAAGTAAACAGCATTTCACAAAAATAAAAAGAATACGAAATGTAAAATACAAAATATAGTTTTGTGAGATGAAATACAGTAAACCCAGTTGCGTTCAAGTACCCCAAAAAGCATTCCGTTTGCGTTCCGTTTGCGCTCAGTTTGCATTCCGTTTGCATTCCGTTGGCATTTCGTTCTTTTTTTTAAAATTCCTTTTTTTAAAATGCAAATCATTTGCGTTCTTGAATGCATTCATCGTTTATAAACGAAACTGTGTGTTCATTTAAATGCACAGAATGAACGCGACAGAATGTGTGCGTTTAAATGCACAAACGGAGAAAATGCATTTGCGTTCGTTTGTTCAGCGTTTGCCAATCGCAAGATCTCTCACAATTAAATTACGCATAATATTCAGTGATGTGATTCTTATAACGAGTCGGCGACTAATGTTTATGTGATAAACTTACATTAATTGGTGGTTAACATTGATTATTATTCTGTTTTCTTCCGGGTTTATGTTAGTTTCATCAAACATATAACGTACATGACACTATATAAAAAATATGCCGGTTGTTGTTATCAACATTATTTTAGTTTTATATTGAAATAATATAAAGTTTGTGCTACACAATATGTATAATGTTTTCCATTTTGAATCAGTAAAAATTAAAGTTAATGTGTAATCGTGCTTAAAAAATACCATTTAGACAGTGTAATAAAATACTGAAATACGCGATTCGAGACTTTAATTATCAACTCAAAAGGATAATACTGGAAGTTATTCGAAATAGCGAAATGTATTTGCGTTCCTTTCGTTCGTTGCGTTCGTTGCGTTCGTTTATTTGGTTTCGGCGTTTAGCGTTTAAAAAATATGATTCATCGTTAATTTTTTAAAACGCTGCACGCTGAAAACGAACGAAACGAACGTAACAAACGAAATGCATTTTTAAAGTACATATCGTTCTGCGTTCATTCTGCATTCATTTTCCCCTCGTTCAGCGTTCGTTCTGCGTTCGTTCTGCATTTATTTGGGGTATTTGAACGCAACTGGGTCTGTAATTGCATGCAAGTTACTTTTTCACAAATTATTAAAGTATATGCCAATGTAAAGAGATATCTTATGAAAAAGCTTCCATCATATGTGAATATAATAGGAACTTGAAGCGACAGCAATAAACAAGCAAATACAAATAATAAGTAGATAGGTTTTGTAATTCTTGTAGGATTACACTGTAAGGTACTATTGTCATCGTCTAGTTTAGTCAACTAATGCTCTACTAAAGTAGATATAAAGTCGAACAGGAAATGAGGCATTCAAGGACCAGAGACAGAAACATGCATAAAACAAACAATAATTACAAGAGTAAATGAAAGGCAAGGTATATACCATTACAAACATAAAATGGTGTACCTCCTCGGAATGGCCATAATGTCTTATAGTGTATCATTTAAGGACCACAGTCAGCCAAAAAACGCATATAGACAAAGGCCAATTACAGGGATAAAATAAATGCAATGTATATGACATCATAAACATAAAAGGGTTGATAAAAGGGCTACCTCCATGGAACGGCCCCAATGTCTTATAGTGTAACATTCGGCAAGGACCACAGTCAGGCAAAACCATGCATAGAGACACAGAACAATTACAGGAATAAAATAAAGGCAAGGTATATGACATCATAAACATAAATGGGTTGATAAAAGGGCTACCTCCATGGAACGGTCATACTGTCTTATAGTGTCACATTCGGCAAGGACTACAGTCAGCCAAAAACACGCATAGAGACACAGAACAATTACGGGGATAACATAAATGCAAGTTATATGACATCGTAAACATAAAAGGGTTGATAAAAGGGCTACCTCCATGGAACGGTCATACTGTTTTATAGTGTCACATTCGGCAAGGACCACAGTCAGCCAAAACACGCATAGAGACACAGAACAATTACAGGGATAACATAAATGCAAGGTATATGACATCATAAACATAAAAGGGTTGATAAAAGAGCTACCTCCATGGAACGGCCACAATGTCTTATAGTGCCACATTCGGCAAGGACCACAGTCAGGCAAAACCATGCATAGAGACACATAACAATTACAGGGATAACATAAATGCAAGGTATATGACATCATAAACATAAAAGGGTTGATAAAAGGGCTACATCCATGGAACGGTCACAATGTCTTATAATGTCACATTCGGCACGGACCACAGTCAGCCAAAAACACGCATAGAGACACAGAACAATTACAGTGATAACATAAATGCAAGGTATTTGACATCATAAACATAAAAGGGTTGATAAAAGGGCTACATCCATGGAACGGTCACAATGTCTTATAGTGTCGCATTGAAGGACACAGTCAGCCAAAAACATGCATAGAGACACAGAACAATTTCAGGAATAAAATAAATGCAAGGTATATGACATCATCAACATAAAAGGGTTGATAAAAGGGCTACATCCATGGAACGGTCACAATGTCTTATAACGTCACATTCGGCAAGGACCACAGTCAGGCAAAACCATGTATAGAGACACATAACAATTACAGGGATAACATAAATGCAAGGTATTTGACATCATAAACATAAAAGGGTTGATAAAAGGGCTACATCCATGGAACGGTCACAATGTCTTATAATGTCACATTCGGCAAGGACCACAGTCAGCCAAAAACACGCATAGAGACACAAAACAATTACAGTGATAACATAAATGCAAGGTATTTGACATCATAATAAACATAAAAGGTTTGATAAAAGGGCTACATCCATGGAACGGTCACAATGTCTTATAGTGTCGCTTTCAAGGACACAGTCAGCCAAAAACATGCATAGAGACACAGAACAATTACAGGAATAAAATAAATGCAAGGTATATGACATCATAAACATAAAAGGGTTGATAAAAGGGCTACATCCATGGAACGGTCACAATGTCTTATAACGTCACATTCTGCAAGGACCACAGTCAGGCAAAACCATGCATAGAGACACATAACAATTACAGGGATAACATAAATGCAAGGTACATGACATCATAAACATAAAAGGGTTGATAAAAGGGCTACATCCATGGAACGGTCACAATGTCTTGTAATGTCACATGCGGCAAGGACCACAGTCAGCCAAAAACACGCATAGAGACACAGAACAATTACAGTGATAACATAAATGCAAGGTATTTGACATCATAAACATAAAAGGGTTGATAAAAGAGCTACATCCATGTAACGGTCACACTGTCTTATAACGTCGCATTCGGCAAGGACCACAGTCAGCCAAAAACACGCATAGAGACACAGAACAATTACAGTGATAACATAAATGCAAGGTGTTTGACATCATAAACATAAAAGGGTTGATAAAAGGGCTACCTCCATGGAACGTCCACAATGACTTATAGTGTCACATTCGGCAAGGACTACAGTCAGGCAAAACCATGCATAGAGACACATAACAATTACAGGATAACATAAATGCAAGGTCTATGACATCATAAACATAAAAGGGCTGATAAAAGGGCTACCTCCATGGAACGGTCATACTGTCTTATAGGATCACATTCGGCAAGGACTACAGTCAGCCAAAAACACGCATAGAGACACAGAACAATTACAGGGATAACATAAATGCAAGGTATATGACATCGTAAACATAAAAGGGTTGATAAAAGGGCTACCTCCATGGAACGGTCATACTGTCTTATAGTGTCACATTCGGCAAGGACCACAGTCAGCCAAAACACTCATAGAGACACAGATTAATTACAGGATAAAATAAAGGCAAGGTATATGACATCATAAAGATAAAAGTGTTGATAAAAGGTCTACCTCCATGGAACGGTCATAATGTCTTATAGTGTCACATTCGGCAAGGACTACATTCAGCCAAAAACACGCATAGAGACACAGAACAATTACAGGATAAAATAAAGGCAAGGTATATGACATCATAAACATAAAAGGGTTGATAAAAGGGCTACCTCCATGGAACGGTCATACTGTCTTATAGTGTCGCATTCAAGAACCACAGTCAGCCAAAAACACGCATAGAGAAACAGAACAATTACAGGGATAAAATAAAGGCAAGGTATATGACATCATAAACATAAAAGGTTTGATAAAAGGGCTACCTCCATGTGACGGTCATACTGTCTTATAGTGTCGCATTCAAGGACCACAGTCAGCCAAAAACACGCATAGAGGCAAAGAACAATGACATCACGAACATAAAAGGGTTGGCAATAGGACTACCGCATTTCCATAGGCGAGATACAAAGTCATGCATGTTTGGAGTCAATGATAAAGTGACATAGATATGACCAATTATAATGTTACAAAGTCATTTGTTAACAAAGTCGGTGATAAAAAATAAAGCAAATATGATGGGAACATACTTTTACAGGTTATCGAAAATCGTTCTCATTTCAATGAAAAGGGCGGTAATTTTAAAATTACGAAATTTGTAAGGTTTTTGTTTGAGAAAAACAATCGTTTGTGAACACATTTCAGCATTTTTTATACAATGACAAAATGGACAAGCCTTGACAATGACAAACATTAAATTTATTCAAATAAATGGGTATTATGAAATAAGTTGTTTTAATATAAGGGAGGTAATTCTGATATTTCGTTTAGAAAATAATGAAATAACCCAATTTTTTGAAAATCACATCCTTACCTAGCATTTCTAATACCTTCAAATAATTATAACAATGTTCGTAAGTTTAGTCTTTTGTCCCTAAAAAGTGGTGCTAAACTTGTTTTGTTCAGTAAATTTAAACTGGCATCTCTTAGATGCAACAAATGTCATATCAGTAACAGTTACGTTTATTTCAACATGATGCCACTTGTCAATCATTTATCCAATTAACCAATCAAACCAATACGAAACCTCCGACAAACAATAGGGCGGATATATCTAAGTTTTATTGTCTCTGCTTGCGGACTGCATACATCATACATCATACATACTATATACACACAGTCCATACACAGCACCGCTAGTCATATGTTAACACGTGTTTACTGTGTTTTGTTGAACGTTGTTGTTTTGACAAATATATATATAAGGCGTCTGCTACTGTGTCGAAGTATATAAATAGCCAAGGAGAGAGCTTTACAACTTAAGCTTACTCTTAACCGGTAATCGCCTTTACGACTTCATCAGAGAGTTAAAAACATAAAATACAATAAATAAATAAAACATTAAATATTTCACCGCTTTGGGCGCCCATCAAACAAAGCCTGATCTGTATATATATTATATATATATATTGTATATATCAATCATATATATAAACCTTTTTAGGTGTATTTTCCTTCCGGCGCGTGGGTCAAGGTCACTAATACCCGTGGAGTCGCACTTAATGTGTATATTCAAGCCCCAGAAGACGACTGGGGTAATACACAAGGATTATGTGGAACGTTTGATGGCAGAGCTGACAATGAGCTGACTCGGAAAGACGGTGTAGTAGAACACTGGTCATCAGTACCAAACGCATTTGTAGAGTCGTGGAGGTAATGCTTCTTTGTATCAAACATTCTATCTGTATACAGTTTAAACAAAATATCCACGATAATATATACTGAAATAAATAAGGTTAGCACGGTGTTTTGCTTATCTGGCTTAAAGAAACTGAATGTTTATTTTTATAACGTGGATGTGCCTAGAACCTTCTCACCCTGAACTGCAGAGTTGCTGCAAATTCTATTGTAGACACTCCATTTACGCTGGAGCCACGTTTATTGTTTTTCTGCCACTGCTCTAGTGACGTGCGCGAGATGGCACCTGAAACAATGCAGGGGTCATGATGAAGACCTTTAATGAGCATGAACAAAACATGATAAAATGAACATGAATTTGGGGAGATTCTACCCCTCTGCCTACCCCTCCGACGGGATCTGCAGTGGCCCTATTATTTGCCCCGGAACCAAACGGGGCCCCCGGAACAACGCGGGGAAAGAACAGGGTTAAACTTTATTAAATAACATTCTGGGTTTCGAGTGATGAAAAACGCAAAAACAATTGACATTAACCTTGTCATTATAATGAAATTACGAACCAATGTTTTACATTTTAAAATTATCTCCCTTTATATTGAAATAAGAATGAAATTATAATTTCTGTAAAGCAGGTCATGTTGCTACTTTTTTTCGCAGATATCGTTTGAAAATAATGTCCTGCATATACTTGTTCATTATGTTAATTATATTGTTAATGGCGGCTGAAGCACATCGCCTTGAATGTACTTGGGATTTACCAAGTTATTTATGTGCTAAACTTCTTTCTTTCAGTATATATTACTAGTAGTATAAGGATACACTTTTGGAATTTATAATACCAATTTACCACCGAAAGCAAAATCACGTCATTTATACAAATGACAATTATGACACTATATTTGTTTTATGACGTAACTCCTGAAATTAACCTTTACACCACGATGCCTGTCGATCACCAAATGATCCTTATGGCGTTAGATTATGAAAGAGCTCTTTAAACCCATTGAGCTCAGGGCATTATATTATGTCGTAGCTCTCCAGACACACTAAGCTCGGTGGTTTTAACTGGCTATTGAACCTTGATAATTAATGGGCTATTTTGAACTGCAAAGGAACGGAAAAAAATCTATTGTTATATACAAACGACATACTTTTCCGAGATTTTGAGAAAGAAATCGACACAATTGATTATTGAATTATTCACTGATTGAAACGTTTGTGAATGGTTAAAAAATCTTTAGAAAATCGATTGACGTTGTTAATGACGTCACACAACATCGACGTCATACGTTGACAATTTCACACCAAATAATAATCATCGGTACAAAATGAAAATGAAAGACCAAATTTAAATTCCATCCGATGCTATAGAAATAATACAATTATAATGAGAAATAATGATGACACATTTGCCCGATAAGAATCAAAGAGATTGTTAGACTCCGGCTTCGGAACGGCTATTTATGAAATGGCAAATTTGCTGAATATTTAATATTACTAATTCAAAGTTCTTGTAAGACGCAATAGATTACACGTACTTGATAAAGATCCCTAAATGCTAGTCCTTGTCTGAAAATATAGTCGATAGGAAGTTGTAGGTCAACGAGAGGGGATGGTGGCAGGACATCACATGACATCATTAGGTTAGATCTACTGTGTCAAAAGTAAATCAAAACATAAATTATCGCTATAGCCACACTATTGGAAAATACAAAAAGGGAACCCTTGCAAGCAACAAACACAAACAAGAGATACAAGTAGCAGACTTGGTTTTTATTGAGTCTGTTTATGAGGGGTAATATAAGGTGCAACACCTCTCACGACTCCTAACACCGCTTAAATGACATTCTACTTTAAAGCCACAAAGATTGGGCTTGATGATCCTAAAGAATCAGTAAGTACTAACACTACTGATTTATAGTCTGGGCAACTTTTTGCGGCAGCCACACAACACTAAACAAACGCTAGTGCGGATGTCAATAAATACTGAAAAGTCGAATGTAATGAAAAGTGCAAGCTATAATAAGGTTCATCCGAGGAATATTCAAGTGAACACAAAAGTCGGACGGTGGTTTGGGAATTTCTAGGAACGACGGTCAAATTAGACAACGACGTTCCAATGTAAAAATGGATCACAAAAGAACATGCCTGCACATATCTTAATTTAAGTAAATCCTAGTGGTTTCGGCGGACATGTCCTTAGTTATAATGACGCCATACAGATTTGCTTTGCAAAGATAAGTATACTAAAGGAAAAAAAGAAACGCAACTCGGAAAATTTACGCTATATAGTTTATATACTGTCCACTGAATTCCATGTACTATTCCAGAGAAATCCCAAGTGCTTGTTATAAAAATGGTTGCAGGTAGTAGAGAAAGAACAAAACCGTGCCGCTGTTGTAGAGTTTATAATCTCATTACACGTTATAACACGCCCTTCATAAATGTTAAAGTTACGCTTTGAACATTTGAGCCATTTCAGTATTGTATTTAATAAAGATATTGCACAATTTTATATCCTAAGTTTGCTCACCTGTTTGAGATAAACTCATATTCTATCAATAATGAAACTGTGAAGGGATAACATTTGGTGTGTTATGAGTTATTCTTTTTCCGAAAGTTAAGGTCTATTTTAGCCATGTATCATTCGATTAATAACAGCATATTGTGCATACAATATATAGTGGAAATTCCAGAGTTGCGTTTCTTTTATCCTTTAGCATACACATCTAAAAGTGTACCACCTACAGGTATTCGGCGCGTAATTTGGTCACTACTACACCCCCACAGGTATTCGGCGCGTAATGTTGTCACTACTATCCCCCCCCCCCCCACACCCACCCCCACCCCCACAAACACAAAAAACATCATCCAAAAAGTCATTTAATAACATTTTAAAACTTTTCTAAAAAAACTGTTGTTTTTTCCATATATTATATTATATAAAGGTGTCCGAGACTCGCTGATTGTTTGGAAACATCGACTCTACTTTGTTTACGGTCGAATACACGGTCAATTCTTGGACGATTTGCTCAAGCAAGCACTCACATTTTGCAGGAGGGATATCTCTCCATTGATACTAACTAAATCAACTTAACTCAATGGCATTGTGTACCCAGTAAGTCGAGAAGTGAAGAAATATCTTACTCGACGGAGATATGACCGGTCCCATTGTCACCGTCATTCACCTCTGAAACACAACTATACACCGTTCAGCCTGCATAAACATATATTTATTCAATCAGAAATAACGTATAAATACACATACAGATTATCAAAAAGCTAAATCCGACATCTGGTAGTCACAACGGCTCAATATTTCGAACAATTTTCACGTTCACCTGCGCGCTGCCATCTTTGAAATGGTTCCCTACTCGCCAATATGATTATTACACGTTTGTATTCATCCTGTTTATAGAAAAGTTTTAAACTGTTATTAAATGTTTTTTTGGATGATTTGTTTTGTTTGGGGGCGTGGGGAGGCGGGGTGTGGGGTAGTAGAGGGGTGGTGCCGAATACCTGTGACACCACCTATCTGTCATATACTAATACTTGTCTGGAAAAGATGTATAAACACGCGTTTAAGACTTTATACCCTGACAAACATACAATCTATAACAGATTCCTATAGCGGATTTGACAAATTTAGAATGAAATACCAGTTTATACGAGCTATTTTCCATGTTGTCGAGACGAATAGTACTGGATATCGTTATTTTCTATTACAGGGTACCAATCGGTACGTCGATGTTTGACAAAGACGTACCTATTGATCCAAAGCTAAACAACGATCTGTACTACTGCAATTGCGATCAAAAGAAAAGTCTTGTCGATTGTAGAATTGACGGAAATGCAGCTAGACCGGCAATTCATGTAAGTAGGGTAATGTCTATGCATGAAAACAATGACATATGTGACTGTTGTATACTAGTATTACCCTTGTTCGACAATATCACCTAAGTCTAGGTGACTTACTCATCTAAGTCTACACTAACGTATATACTACAGTCGCATATGTGTGTACCATAATGACTTGTATTTAACAATCCTGTATATAGGACCATCACAGCCTGACTTCGATGATGATGTGATTTAAAAAAAATCGAAACATCCTTGGACATATTGACTTTTGTACAATATTTATTAAACGTATTAACACGTTTATCAAATGAGGTTATGACACTTTCATTTTGCAACGCACTGCATGTTCATTGGTTGACCCATTTATAGTTCGCCACTATGCTTTCCTATTTGATTGTGCAATGCTCGGACAGATTGTATACCCTATGAATCTAAAATCCTCAAAGCACGGAAGCGTTTGATGCTTGTCTTAAATATTGTCTTGCCGTATTCTTAATGGTTTGTTCTCTTGTTGCTCTGACTTCTTCCATTATAAATGATCATCTATGTGTTATACGTATATTGTCTATTAATGATGCCTTGTTTGTTAGACAATATAGACTGGCGGGGATATCTTTATTTACACTGACCTGTTTCATTGGGATGACAATTGGGTAAAAGTGGGGTTTGGTTGTATAGGGTGGGATGGGGTGGGGAGTGTAAGAGTGTCTGACCAAAGAAGAGATTCCCGATTGCCTCGTGGTAGCGACCTGCCCAGTTAGCACACTACACACGGGGGATTTTCGCAGCCCCAGGGTTTTGAAACATGGTATAATTCATTTATATTAACAATTTATACAACAGAGGCTGTGTTTGTTACAGTACATATTTACCCACATATGGAAGTACTTAAAATATTGTTTGGGTATCAACTCGACGGGAAAACTACTTCGGCTATAAGACACATTTGAGTCGTGTCGGAGTTTCTTGCTGCATTTTCATTACTATACTGCATTTTGAAATATTGTTTTAAATAATAACCACGTATATATATATATATATATATATAAGGGTGAGAAAATACATACATCTACAAAATACCTTTCAAAAAGCACTGGATCCCCGAGGGGATACGAAAATGTTGGAATAAATTAATAGATGGGGATTAATAGCACTGTATACATGTTTTTTCCCCATCTCTATATATATATATAGACAGAGACAGAGTGAATACACTGTGCATACTTTGTCAATCTACGTAGTTTATGATAACAAAACCTTTGCTGAAGTTTACTTGTAATAACTTGATTCCGATAATTGAAATCCTTAACATATCAAAACGAATTAGCTGAGAGATAATATATTTATATTGTATATACATGATCATTTATGTGTTATACTTATATTGTCTATTAATGCAGCCTTGTTTGTTAGAGAATATAACACGGCAGGGATATTTCGTTTTATTTGGATGACGATAGCCTGAGAGTGAGGTTTGGTGATATGTCGTTTTATTTGGATGACGATAGGCTGAGAGTGAGGTTTGGTGATATCTCGTTTAATTTGGATGACGATAGGCTGAGAGTGAGGTTTGGTGCATCCTAGAACGTGGTTTAACCCCCCCCCCCCCCCCCCCAGCGGCCCTTTTTTGTCACTGACCGTTCCAAGGCGGAAGCCCTATTGTCAATCCTTTTATGTATGTGATGTCATATCTTGCCTTTTATTCATCTTTGTAATTATTGTTTGTTTCTGTGTGTGTGTGTTTGAGTATGGTCACATTTGAGTTTTGTATTTGACAAGCATATATGTGGCTAGTTGTATACCCGTATGACTCTTATTTAGGTCTGGGCAGATTTGGCCGATCAAAGCGCCCACAAGTGATTAACTGGATTTATTCGCGTATTGTTTTACGCACGTGAAGTCGATGTTTGCTTGACGTCGTGTTGTAAATAAAAATTAAACGTCATTTGTTGATGCACCTGTTACAGCTTTTGACATCACTTGCTGCTTCTCATTATGAGTTAAAAATAAGAAATTATTATTAAATTAACTTGAACTTTTTTTTTGAAAGTCTCCTACAATCTCTCAAAATTTCACCAAAATGGCCCCCACCGTGAGGGGCGATTTCAAACGTCCTTTTACCCCAGGCCCTGAATCCGCGTAGAATAGAGTAGCGAAGAAATCAGAAGGTGATAGAGGATAGCCTCCTATTCCACAATCTCTAAGTCTATTTGTACAAGTGCACTGAATATTATTTTGCAGTTTGTCGGTATGAAATTTACTTAACAATCACACCTGTATTCTATTGTATAATTATCAGTATTACCCTTGCCATTAATTCACGTCTTCGTCTAGTTATATATTGGTATAACTCCTATTCTACAGACACGGTGCGCACATTGCCATACTGTAGCACAGGGCAGTGGTACGAATGGTCGCAGAAAAAGGCAGACAGCTGCACTGAACAGCGATGAACCAATGCAGTACACGTACGACTATGGATACTGTGAGTTTTATTTGATCACATCATCAACTAAATTAATTTAGTGCTTGAACCTTTATCCCGCGGGTTTTCTAGTCGTACCCTAGATTGGTTTTCTCTTGGGCTGCAACTGCTGTGGTTGTTCAGTACAATTCTGGATACATCCTGAGGTATTTCTAAGTATGTGTTTTTTTATATATCTTTACAATAACATATACGTGTATAGTTTCCTAATTTCTCTGGAAGTGGATTTTATTGTTAGATACTTCCTTTTTTGCGTTTTGGTGCTGTTATTCTTATAGGACCATTTTCTCGTTTTTGAACACAATGAAACGTGCACTGCATATAATGGCGACTGAACCGAACATAATTTAAAATCAACCGAACATGAAGCGCTAGGTATAGAACCGGTTGCGTTCAAGTACCCCAAATATACGGACTGGCAATGAAAACGCACCATTAACCCCATATGTTTATGTTGTTGGATTATTGATAGACCGTGAATATAAATACAAAGAATGAATGGAGAATGAACGCAGAATGAATAATGCACGGTCTATACACTGAACGCAAAATGAACGTTGAGTGCATTTTTATAAAGGCAAAATAAAAGCATTATTTAAAATGCTGAACAATAAAAACGAACACAATCACTGAAAATTCATTTGTGTTTTTAAAAATTTGTGTTTTTAAAAATGCATTTTTTAAAACGCACACAAATGCATTTCGCTTTTTCGGATAACCTATTGAACGCGGTTGAGTCGATAACTACAAATGCACTGTGGATAATTCACTCGCTTATACTGCAGTGACAGTAAGTCTGTTACCGTCTTTCCACGTCATTTTACTGAAGAGCAGCTGCATAAACTTTAAGAATTATATAAATTGGGCGAAAACAATTGTTTTATTAATCGTAAGAGAATTTTTGAATGTTAAACGCTGCACGAACGAACTCAAATGCATTTCCTCTTTACGTGCATTTAAACGCAAGCATTCTGTTTCGCTCAGGAATTCATTTCTGTGCATGAACGCAGAGATTTGTTTATACACCGTAAATGCATTCAAGGACGCAAATGATTTCAAACGGAATGCAAAGGAACTCGAACGGAATGCATTTTGGAGTACTTGAATGCAGCAGGGTTTGTACCATTGCTTATAAATATGAAACCATGCACACAGTTGATTTTCAACTGTTCATGATATAATGACGAACCGTCTGCATATAAAGACACGTGAATGCATATAATGACAAATGCACCGAATATAATAACAAAGGCACTGCATATAATTATAATGTCAGATGTATCGCATGTAATGAAAAGTATGACAAACGCTCTCAACATAATGATGTAACAACCGCATATTATATAATGTTTTCACCACGGCACATAAAGGTACATGTACCGAATATAAATATCAATGCCCTTCATACGACAGTCATGGCGTTCCATATAGAATAACGAAAAGCAATTGAGATCTTCACATTCTATGTCCGCCTTTGTTTTAATCATATGCAGACAGGTTTAAACTCAAACAGATATTGAACATATTTATATTTATAATTATCTTTCAGATGGTAATTTTAATGCTTGAACACAATTCAGGATTGCCCTTTTTGACTTTCAAAGTTTAAACAATCAAAGGGGGTACATCAGTCAGGATTTTTCTAGAAACAATTTAAATTATAAAATTATTCCCGTTGATGATAAAACACTTATATTAATCAAAATATGATGTTAGAACCATTTTGTTAATGTCTAAACTTTGA
Organism: Cyrtodaria siliqua; assembly: GCA_037043455.1. Taxonomy (NCBI): domain Eukaryota; kingdom Metazoa; phylum Mollusca; class Bivalvia; order Adapedonta; family Hiatellidae; genus Cyrtodaria; species Cyrtodaria siliqua. The sequence continues at coordinate 25,417 of JAWPHD010012354.1, forward strand.
AAACACCATATAGACAGGACGGAAACGGACGTAAAATGCTGAAATTAACCCTGGTGCGTCACCTAGGATAGCATGTATTACTGTGCAGAATGAATTTCTTTGCAAATAAGGGATACTTTTTAGGCTCATTCATTATGTTTTGGCCATGTAAAACAGAAACTATTAATATTTGTCAATTTTAAGTCGGACACCTAGACCCCCATGAAAAGCCTGATGTACTCCCTTTAACATGTAATCCTGTGTTGTTGCGAGATACATGTCCCATTTATTGTCAGTTATTTTTGTGTTGGAATTTGTTGTGTATTCACAGTATGGAATCCACTGACACCTGACTTCCCCACAAAAAGTGGCAGATCAAAGGTGGATGCAGAAAGGATATGCAATGCTGCCTTAAATAAAGTTTCCACAATTAGAGACTGCGTCGCAAAAGCCGGAATGAACTTCTCAGCTCACCTTGACATGTGTGTGGAAGATATAAAGGTGAGATACTCTTTGTATAGGGGAGACGACTAACGATGACCAAGAGTCGTGGTCATAGTCTATAAAAGGTGTGTTTATAGACTATGAATACAACAGACGGAAATCAGATTTGTATGGCAACATATACGTGTATCGTTTCCTAATTTCTCAGCTGGATGTGGACTTTATTGTTACAGATATCCTTTTGATGGGATGTACTTTTATTTACACTGTCTTGTCAACTTGAGCGTTGTAGACAGGAGAATAGCGAGGTTGTGTAAACTTAAAATCGATTTAAGCTAACCAAGTTTCAATATGAAAAATTCATCACCAAGTCATTTGTGTGTATTTTCGAGTGGTTAGGGTTAGGGACAACTTTCCGTCCAAGCTCAGTTTTCGTCATTCTCCTTTAATAAATGTGTTTACACTTCAATTAATTACTCGATGTTACTTATTGACAGATGTTTAGCCCTGAAGATTGAAAACAGAAGAAACAACCAAAATAAGCGGTACAAAAACGAAAGGGATTTCTCCAAAAAATGTTTTTACTTCCTTATACGGCGTTAGGGATGCGCGCGCATACTGCCGCAAAATAAATTATTAAAAACAATAACACTGTTATGACGTCATATTTTTTATCACACTTCATCGGACGCAGTTAAAATATACCGTCATAATATACTTTAACCAAAGAGAGGCAACTCGTACAACATGTGACTGTTCGATTTACATTGTTATAGCATTTCCAGTTGCATTGTTATAGCGATCGAGGAGAATGATGGAACAATGTAAACATACAATTGTTACAATGAAATTGTTGAATGGACTTGCAAACATGTTATTATCTTATACACTTTTACTGTATTATGACCTAGCTGAATATATCACTTTCTAAAAAACATGACGGAAACTGGGCTTGTAAACAAAACTATTTCTCAGTTTTAGCCTATTTATAAAAAGGTCACGTGCCACTTCGATAATTTACATAAAATAAAATTCATTTGTGTCCAATGTCCAGGAAGAGGTTATCTAATAGAAAGCAGAGTAAAATGTGTCAGGATACATACATTTGTGTGAATAAAATGTTTATGTTGGCATAAGTGACGGAATGTAGTTCCCGAGCATACGCCCTTTATAATGAATATATTTTGTTTCTTGTTTAAGAAACGTCACTACATGTATACAGTAATACATTTATTGGTTAAGTAAAACTAAAATTATTCAAGGAATTAAATTAAACACAGAGAATATTTAAGATGTACATGTAGTAGTGTATTGCTGTTGATGTAAGTACTATTCACCGTTTAGCGAATCCGACTGCTTGGTACTAAACATGCAACAAATCAATTATTTCAATAACAAAAAAGACAACTAAACCTTATACTATTTAAGAGAATATTGTAGAATGTGTTTAACAACATGGATGTATCTGTAGAGGCCTTAGTTTTTTATAAATTATACCAGATTTAGTAATACATGTTATCTCCCACATATATTTTCCCTATTTCGTTGTGTAATTATGTTGGTCAGACATTTTCCCCCACCCCTCATCTCAGTTTGACGATATATTATTCGTAACTCTCATTTAACTTGATAAAGAAACCGAAAACACAATGTTTCTAAGTAATACGGCCATGTATGTTCACACTTTTAAAACGTCCCTAATGTCCACATTGGGGGGTTCATGTTGTCATTGAAGAGATATACATTGCAAACCGAAACAAAAAGCCAATAACGAAAAGTGTCTTTAACGTCTTTATCGCCGTGGGAAATAAATGTAAATATAGTTTCAGAGAAAGTCAAAAACGGATGTGAATTGTAAACCGGTATGAAGTAAGTTTAAAGCAACAGACCCTGTATTTAAATCGCTTTCTTCTTTGTAGGCGTGTCTTGATTTATAACTTCACGTCACCAGATAATGGCGAAATCGGATATTTAAGCGATCAAATAAACGCAAGACAGTATTTGCTTTATATACATAGAGCAGTGCACATCGTATCTGTTCACAGGTAGCATTATGATTTACAAGAAAACACGTTTGCCTATTTCGTGACTCGAACGCACGACCTTCTCATTCACAGTCAAACGTGCTTGCAACTAAGCTTTGGCGACATCTTGAGAACATTGTATATTTAGTATTATATATCGTATATTAAGATGCAATATAACTCAACATATCTGAACGACCGTCAAGTGCCAGTATATACTCCAGCTTTAAGCAGAGTAATGGTAGCGTACTTGCCTCGTAAGTAGACGTTTGTGTGTGCAAAACACCGCGGCGGATCATGGTGTTTCTGACCTTTAAACATCACTTCCTTTTTCAGTGCGTGGTCAGTTGGGGTATAATATAATAAAAAAATGTTAGAAAATAGCAACATAAGATGACATTGGCAGTAGAATAACTAGAAGTATATATTCGTAGCCAAAAAAGGGAAACCACGGAGTCCAATATACCCTCCCCCATACACTGGAAGTGGCGACATACAATATGAATAATGTTTTAATCAGTAGTATAACACCACTTTCATAATCTTCGCTTCAGTTGTCTGACGAGGAGACATATGTTGGAAGTGCCGTGGAAGGTGCAATAATGAGTTGTATGGAGGTAGTTCTTAAGGATCCCTCGTTCTACGACAACGCAACAAACCTTCCTCCAGCGTTCATTACCACTGACCTCTGTACTTCCCAATGCTCCGACAATGGTGCTTGTGTACATGGAGTATGCCACTGCAACAAAGGATTTGTTGGTGTCGGGTGTGAGATAGATTCTACCAAACCACCAAGTCTGTTCTCCATTGTAAGGTAATTATTTCAGCCAATGTAAATTTTTATTAATGTGTTTCCTATAAATATTATTATGAAATATTATCAGAGGCGTAGATTGCCATACTCATTTACTCACGTGATTAAACTTTTCAAATGAAAGCTCAAAAAATAAAAAAATAAAACTCGATAAACGCAATAAAAAGGTGAGCCTAAGGGACGGTACAAGTAACATGCTGAGTCTGAAATGTTAAGGAATAATGGTATTTTCGACAGGATTTAAATCTTTCATCCTGACCCTAAAATGCACCAGATATCACGTACGAGCGTTTATTTTTAAATATTTCCAGTGGGAGGCCCCCGGCCCCCCACCACCGGGAGGGGGACAACCCCCTCCTCCCGCACCTACCCCCATGAGTAATTGAGATTTTGGTCATTCTACGCCCCTGATTTTTTTAACATACTGTCTTCGGTAGGTCTCGTATTCGAAGGAACATCTATATCTAAGGAATCTACGGTGTTAACTATGAGTTTATTGCGCTTACTTGCATTGAAATATATGTTTGATAATAACAATAAGATTAGAAAATGAGTTCATGGTTTATACGCATGCAACTACTATAGACTAAAACTTAAAGTTCACAGTATAAAATGTTAATTTGTAATTTGCAAATGTGAATATTGAAAACAGACTGCTTGTCTAGTTCTTACCCGCCTAATTTCAATGTGAACACATCATTTTACGAATGTTTTCTACTGGCTTCCTATATATCGTCTAAAGAGTTTCTCTGATAACACGGTAGTGTCTAATAAATTAAATCATTTGCATCAATACTACAATTTATCACATTACTTACTGTGTGGGAGTGGAATAACACCATTCTATATTTTCGATATACCACGAGTTATATAAATATGCAAATAAGCTTAGTTTGCGCTGTCAAAAAAATAAATAATGACTATGATCCAATTCCAACGGTTTATGGCGGTTTCCCTTGTTAAAGCGACAGAAAGAATGCAATAAAAGTCGATATGTGATTTATGCGATAAATAGAATCTAACATTCGTTCTCATTCATTATTGTAGTTATTAAACTATTTAGCAAATATGATATAATGATCATGCTCCGCATTATATCATGTTGCCAACTCGTTTAATAAGTTAAATAATGAATGAGTACTCATGTAAGATCCTCTAGATATATATACTATGATAGTTATTTTGCAGATGTGATACTTTAGTTACATAAAATAAAAATAACTGAAAAAAAAAGTAGATTTGTAACAAACAAATGGATCTTCCCAAACCATGCAACATTAGGAAACCTTTTATTATGGTCTTAAATGGTTCAACACTCTAGTCTTCAAAGATGCAGTTTCCATTATCTTGAAGGGTATACCATTAATATTTCTGATGAGTATGTCATGCATTAATGTTTATAGACATGGTCATTTATTGCATGGTATACCAGATTTTAACGAATACATGATACACAATGCTTACATACCTTGATTTCGTAAAACATTAAAAATTATGAGGTCAATGAAGCGACCCTTTTTACAAATCTACTTTTCAGATTTGTATGGATTACATTATATATCATTTATATCATAAGCAATAAGCAGAAGCTCTATAGTTGACATAGAATGAGACACAGAAGTAATGAACACGCAGCTTTCTAATATTAAAAGAAGGTATAGAAGTCGTACAGGACATATAGCGTTCACGGACAACAGTCAACGAAAGATACGCATTAAAACCAAACAACAATCTCGAGGAAAATAGAAGTATGCGACACCACAAACACAAACTAGTTGACAATCTGGGTACCGCGTTGGAACGGTCAGTGGCAAAATTGCCGCATGGGGTTTAAATCAGTTTTAGGATGCACCAAACCTCACTCTTACAGTGTGCAATAGCGTCAACCCAGTTAAACGGGACAGTGGAAAGAAACATCCGTCAGTCTATATCCTCTAACAAACTAGGCAACATTAATAGGCAATATAAGTGTAACACAACGATGATCATGTATATATGAATAAAACGCATAAAAAGCCACACAGAAGGTACTCAGTAACTTGGCGAAAGCCAGAGCAACACATGAATAAACCGTTTAAAGATTTTTATTTATTTGTTTCCATCCAGTAGTCTAATTTAAAACAAAACAAAACAAGTGAAACACATCATTTGTTCCATTACGTGTCATACACACGTCTATATTTAAACATGTTTCATGTTATAATTAAACGTGATATCTTTTCAGCTCAAACGAATTCTCCCCCAACTCGGACGTATGCGACGTAAAAATGAAACCTTGTGTTACAATTGAAGTTGTTGGCAATAACATGTTACAGTCAAATCATTTGCGATGCAAGCTAGAGGAACTGATGGTATCTCATTTTTACCTATTCTGTGTAATAGTTAACGTTTCTTAAAGCTACACAATCAAGATTTATAACAGCATTTTTTATTGAATATACTTGATACACCACTAATTAACTGTCGTATATCCAAAAGAGTATGAGAGTGGACCCTAGTTGACCTGTTTAATACCTAGTTCAATCAACTGCCCTATTTATGTTCCGTTATTTTCCCTTTTTCACAATTAAGTTAACACTACTATTGATTGGATTTGTCTGCATGCATATTTTAGTTTGATGGCATTGAATATATCGCTACTGGACGGACCCACACAGTTGTCACTGATTTCCAGACAATGTATAATGTTGGATGCAAGATGCCATCGAAAGCTGCTGTTGGTGGTAAATACTAATATCTCATCGGTTGTTAACTAGTTGCTATAATTTGCATCGAGGCTTTGTAATATCACAGTGTTTCACTTGACACACTTCATTTCGAGTGAATTTATGTTTTGGTACACTGCTAAGGAAACATTTCCCAACGCAACTTGGTCGTAGGAAAAGCATGGGAATCTTGAATATTTACAGCCAACACGCTTCATGGCTGATCAACTCAGGTATATAAATTGAGGCCCGCTCTTAGTTTTTTATTTGTATAGCATTGCTATATTGAGGGCAAAAATAGCTTAACAACACTTTAATGAAGAAATGTTCATAATTTAGCTTTTGAATACAAAACTTCTCTGGTATTTCTTAATTGTTTTTAGACCAAAAATTAGAGCACAACACAATACATATACAACATTCTTTAATGTGTTATGTGTGTACTGGTAATAAATGCTTTATTGGGTGGGACTCATAATCTGAAGAAAAACTGAATATCACACTTTGCTCATGAAGTTGTATGGCTAACAGTGATTTACAGTTACCTATAAAAATGCTCTCTCCCCTCACCCACCAAAAAGAAATACAATAGGCTCGAAATATGTCCTAAAACGAAGTATTGTATACTCATTGCTAACATGTATATTGAGGATTGAAATACTTGCTACAATGTTCATGTAATGTCTTTTTATACATTGTATATAAAGGGTGTGTACAAGTATTATGTTCTACCCTTGATAAATGAGTTTTACAATCATTACTACCCATCATAATGAGATGTTGTAATCATTGCGTCAATGTATATGGAGAGGTTTTGTAATGATTATTCAGTGTATGACGACATTTTGTTGTCATTACTAACCATCATAACGAGGTTTTGAAGTCAAAGTTGTAACGATGTTTTGTAACGATGTTTTGTTGTCATTACTAACTATGATAACGAGGTTTTGAAGACAATGTATATCTAGGTTTTGTAACGATGTTTTGTTGTCATTACTAACTATCATAATGAAGTTTTGTAATTATTGTTGCATCGAGGTGGGTTATACTAGACTATATAATGAGTTTGTTTAATGTTTGCTATTCTGCAAAAACAAGGTTTCTAATCATCTAATACATGACAACAGCAATTATAGGGATGCTGCATCGACATACTGTAACCGTTGTCAGTATTAGTCTGTGTTGATGTTAAACGAAGTATGACTATAGCTGAGTTAGTCTTTGCTGATGTTATACCATATCAGTATGAAATTAGCCCATTTATTGTCTTCGACTTTATTGATGTTTGATCAAGTATGAATATAGCGCATTTATTGTCTTCGACTTTATTGATGTTTTATCAAGTATGAATATAGCGCATTTATTGTCTTAGTCTTTATTGATATTAAACCATGCCTGAATATAGTCTTTATTGATATTATACCATGCCCGAATATAGCACTTTAAAGTATAAACTTAAAGTATTTTGAAATCGATTATTGCAGGTCGTACAGTAGTTGGATACAATATTTCTTTAACAAACGACGGCGTACATTATAGCAATAAACAGCAAGTGATCATAATGGACTCAACCTGTATGACGTGTCCAATGTCTGGTGGCAACTGTCAAATAAAAGTAGGTAAATGTGCTAAATTAATTTAGCAATATGTATATGGTCTCGAATATAAGTGCACCAGTGTGTAGTCAAGTGTTTTCTTCAAAACACGATGGTAAACATGAAAATAGCATGTGTTGCCGATACAATTTGTTTTATATATACACGTTAAAAAGAGTATGAATGAGAAATTTGGAAATCACTAAACACGATAAATACAAAAAAATGTTGCAATCCCGGTTTGATTGATACTGTTCATGAACGGTAGTGAAAAACTCAATATTTAGTAAAAAAAATTGAACCTGACTGACAAAGACTGGCGAAGTATCTTAATTCAGTTAATATTTTCTTTATCGCCATTTTGTCATTAACTTAGACATACGTATTTACTTTTTACAAATTTAATTAATTTATTTATAATTATTTTACAGCCAAATACCTGCCTCATAAATGGGAACTGTCGATCCGCTGGAGACGTTAACCCGAGTGATCCAACACAGTCGTGTGACCCGAGCAAGAACGGCACTACTTGGACAGGTAAACACATGTTGTATTGGTCACCACTGAGTGGCAAGCAGGGTATGTGGTTCTGTGTGTAACACGTGCAACATTCGAGTACTGATTAGCATATTTTGGTGTTTAAAATGGAATATTTACTCAGCGCTCGCTTTATGTAAGTTAATGGAACAGTACTGTAAATTTGCCATTTGCTGCCGGCGTTTGAAACCGCATAAATGTAAAAAAAAAATGCGAATCAAATCTTATATTAAAATTAACATTATTTTTCTTTCTCTATAGTACCAACAATACCGTGCATTGGTAGAATGATAATGATAAACAAACGTGCAAGAGAGACATATACAGTCGGTGTATTTTCAGAAAGTGGAATAACCATTTTCTTTTAAAACGCATTGGACGAGTGCGCAGTAGCTCCGCATCCTTTACACGTATAGTTTATTCGAAATAAGACGCATTGTTCTTCCAACAAAAAATTAACAAGTTACTGTAAATCATCAATAAACCCTGTAATAAACATGTAATAACTCTAACAATTACCAACAATCTACAAACCTCAAAAATGAATTTGTAGCGGAAAAGAGCAGGAATGACTGATGTATATCAATGCCTTTAGGCAGTTTCGTTGGTGTTGAATCGCATTATAAAAGGGTTTAGTTACATACCTAGCAAGCAACGCCATAGTTTCTGGTACGGCGAACCATTGCGCAGCTGTTTGTTGTTAAACAGTCGTATATATGTGTCTTGAATTTCTCTTTCCTGTTAGTATTTCACGACATACTGTTGCAATTAAAGTACCATCATTTAAAGATACTTATGTGAACAATATATGGTTAAGTATATCAAAATGTAACCAGTTTACATGGCAAACTTATCACGCAAAAATCCAAAATACCCGAGAACATAAACATGTTTTAATTAAACATACCAGTCTTAACCTGATTGTATAACATGCTCATTTTGTTAAAGTAACTAAACAATGCTTTATACTAACAGCTACCACGGCGGCGACAGCGGGACACACAACACTCCCTCCAGCACCACAAGGGGGCGCTGCACTTAGCAGATTTGACATCTGGACAACGTGAGCACATTTACTGTACATATTCATACGAGTCTGTCGAATGCCCAACAAAGACGTAAACAATAGCTACGTTCCTTTGGCATGTGTAGTGTAACATTTTACTCAACATAGTAATATAAATAATGCCTAAGACTCAAACCAAAGGGCCATAAAAGCACTCAAAACAAAAAACAACAACGAAAAACAAATATCAAACTACTTTACCAAAATGAAATGTAAACATTATGTTAAACAAACAACCTGTGTATTATACATTCGCATCTGCAGTTGTTATATTTTTTTTTATAAAATTGAAGGTCTAAGACCGGATGCCCATGCGCGTTTAACACATCAAGTATTGAATGTGCGTGCTGTGATGTAGGCGCATGTCAGTGTCCCGGAAATAACCATAGCCAGTGTGTTCAATGCGGACATCAAGAAAACTGCGGAAAACGTAAGTATAACTTAAGACTATTGGGCATGAGCGTTGTTGCTTCTAACATTGGCTCTCCTGCACAGACTCAATAAAACCGAGTCTGCTACTTGGTCGGTTGCTTCCAAAGCATCACCCTTATCAGTATTTATTATTGATGGTGCCTTATCTTTTCTAACGAATTACAAGAGCAGTTATCTTACGAATCAATGCTTGATGGAATATTTTATACTGAATAATTTAATCATTGAATGACCGTTAAAATATGCCTTTTACTCAATGTTATCGTGCCATTATCATGATTGGACCAAAACAATCAAAAAATAATACTAGTCAGATAACCAATAATAACATCGACCATGATAACATGTACTAGCGTAACCAGGCCGCACATGACTTGGTTGGTTTAACTACGTTTCTTTGCCTAAGCCATTACTTCTGGTAGCACATGTATACTACATGGATTTTAATATATCGTATTCGTCTTTAATACAACAATGACCAAAGTCGTAGAGAACGCAGATGTGTACACATTGTCTGCACTATTAAAATATTTAAAAGTGAAAAACCGCAATAGTATGGAGTGGTGGGAGTATAAATGGACAGGGAAATTTTAAAAAATAAACTAAATCGTCATCAATTAAGATGTATTTAAAATGTTAGTAGCTAATCCAAAAGTACACCTCAAAGTATCGACAGTACATCGGGGAAGAGCATGCCCCCGAAAGCCCCTAGCATAACGTGTCTCTTGCGTACACTTTAAAACGCTCTAGTTGCTCCCCTGATGATGTCGGTGGCACGTTTACAGAATAATTCCTCATTCGCTATCATACACCATTTGCACAGGGTTATGAATTGAAATTAGATTTGTTTTTCATTCTAAAAATCAAATTATGTTTTATAGGTTCAGGGCCGATTAATTTCAGCATGTAATTAAAGGGAGTACATCAGGCTTTTCATGGGGGTCTAAGTGTCCGACTTAAAATTGACAAATATTAACATTTTCTATTCTACATGGCCAAAACATAATGAATGAGCCTAAAAATGTTCCCTGTTTTGCAAAGAAATTGATTCAGCATAGTAATATGTGCTATCCTAGGTGACGCACCATGGTTAATTTCAGCATTTTACGTCTGATTCCGTCCTAGCTATATGGTGTAATCAAAGTTTAGACATTAACAACATGGTTCTAATAGCATATTTTGATTGATATAAGTGTTTTATCATGAAATGGAACATTTTTATAATTTAAGATGTTTCTAGAAAAATCCTGATATATCCCCTTTAAAGAATACCTGTAATTTATTTAATCTTCTTCGCTAAAATGATTCGTGCGTTAGTGTCTTTTAAATGCTTTCATTTGAAAATGTATTTGTTAATCTTTGTTATTTATATTATTCTATTGTTTATTGCAAATATGTTTTTGTCTGAGAGCAAAATCAGATCACTTTGTATATATATATTAATTTCAATATTGTATTTTTCTTATATCGTTAGTATTTGAAATTAGTATGTTATCACCATTCTAATGTTAACATTGCCAAAGCTAATTATACCGTATTGTCCAATTTCAGCATTATCGGCACCAAATAACGGCGTGGATGGTTATACACTTGCATTTGCAGACTGCACATGCAGCTTCGACAGCACTAGGTCCAACTGTGCTTGTTGTCAAAACGGCGGTTGTCAGTGTGGAATTGCTCACCAAAACCAATGTGCTGACTGCAAGCATATGGATCAGTGTGGTTTGAAACCCTGGATCTTTGGACCGGCGTTTCTATCCCACTAGCTAATGTGTTGCCATACGACTTGCAGTATTTACTATTACTTCTAGTGTATAGTAAATAAAATTTTGAAGTACGATTTGTTTTCCGTTGATATTTTTTGAATGATATGTAGCAATGTTACTAGCTTGTTGGAAAGAAATTTAAAGATAATAAAAATGAAACTGCTGCGAATGTATGGCTTTACCGACTTTGTATGAAATAATATATCCGTCCTTATGCAAAACAGCTCCAAATTTGCTCAGTATTTCGAGAACATCTAATATGTGGAGGGATTGCACGTTGCATGCACATACACACTTCACCTTTAAGTTGCAATTATCTATATGTTAAGATAAGGAAGACAGAGAGAAAACTGCGTGCGTGAACATATGATGCGTAAACATATGAAAAGATACCTTTTTTAAAAAACAAACTCTGATTTCTTTCATATTAATTGCAAGTACATTTATATTTTTTACGAATATTTATAGTAAAGTTCTAATGATAGTAGTTAGACATAGGTAGCAGGCAATATATGTAAAACAAAAAGATGTTCAAATGTATATGAATACAAAAAGACGCTTATAAATTCACAAAGTACGTACTCAATGACTGCAGAAGCCAAGGAATCAATATAAAGCACAGTTAAAGGGACAACGATAATTGCAAGAAGATAGGGACATAACCATAATAATGCGTTTGATAAAGACTGTATGAAGTTCATCACTACCAAGGATTACCAAATATTTTACGAAGTTTGTAAACAACGTCACCATAGAAGTCATGTTGCAAGATTGTCTAATATTTTAAAAGGAGATCAGGGTTAAACTTGTTAAAAAGTTTATCAAAAGAGGTTATGACCCTATCATTTTGCAACGTACTGCATGCTTGGTGGTGGACCCTTTTACAGTTCGCCACTATGCTTTCCTCTTTAATTGTAAGATGATCGGACAGGCTGTGGACCCTATGATGACGCCTACCTAAAGCCCATTGGGACGGTGGCGTTTGATGTTTGTCTATGATCTTTCTTGTCGTGCCCTTAATGGTTTATTCTCTTGTTGCTCTGGCTTCTGCCAAGTCATTGAGTACCTTCATTGTGGCTTTCTATGCTATTGTTTTTTTGTATTATATTTACACGAGCATATTTGTGTTTTACTTATATTGCCTATTGATGCTGCCTTGTTGGTTAGAGATTAGATCACGGAGGGGATTTCTTTACTTACATTGTCCTGTTTTAATGGAATGACAGTAGGGTAAGTGTGAGGTTTGGTGCACGCTAGAACTGGTTTAAAGCTCCAGTGGCCTACTTTGCCATTGACCGTTTCAAGGCGGTAGCCCTATTGTCAACCCTTTTGTGTTTGTGATGTCGTTTGCTTTTATTATTACTTTTGCCTTCTTGTTTTTCTGTTTGCGTGTTTGTTTCTGTGTTTTGTGGTTGACTGTCCTCCTTGAATGCTACTTTCCGTGTCCGATCTTTTTATATTTCTTTAGCATAAAATAAGTTCAAATAGTTTTCGAAGTTTATGCTAACGGCAGCTCTAACGGAGTAGCTTTTAAATTATATAACGGTTAACATGGTTACGAATATTAACGTCTTAAAATCGGATGTAAACCGAATTAGTGGAGAAACATATACCTCACTTTGCTCGGGAAACACCCCAGTCTTATTGAAAATAGTTATCGATGTCAAAATTGAAACTATCTCACCTGCGATACCTTCTGCTTATAATTTTTGAATTTGTTTTGTTTTAAACGCATTTATTTTACATCGATTGCGAAACAAGTTCTTGCAACTCCGATTAATCACTCTCGATGGCTTCCTGAGTAGAACCAGTGCTAAGCAATGTGGATTAATTACATTGCTCAAGGATTAATCGACTCGAGGAAACTCGTATCAAACTGTTACCTTGTAGAGTTAGAGTACTTTAGAATATAAATTATTAATCATAGTAGAAACGAAAGGGTTTCCAGTGTTTAATATCTCTCTCAGATACTGGTAAGTACGAATAATGACTTCGGTTGCATCGGCCTGGGTATCAGGGCCCGGTTTTATGAAACAACTTACGACAATTTTGATCGTAAGATAAGTTCTTATATCTTTACTTTGATTTACAATTCACAAATGAGCGCGATTTCATTTCACTTTCTTATACATTTGATATTTCTGCGCATAATGCACGCATACTTGTCTACATTGAATGCTTAGGTGCAAAAATGTGAACTGTTTTAAAATGTGAGACTTATCGTAAGCTGTTTTATAAAACGGTGCCCTGGTGAAATGCTCAACATAAAATCATAATCTCTAACAATTTGTACCCATTGGAATCCCAACGATAATTTGTCTTTAAATTGAATTTTCATACCTGAGGAAAATAGTATATAATGGTAATATAAGTGTTTCACAAACTTATTGGCAAGTCTACATTTTGTAATTATCTAAAGTGTCTTTAGTAAATAATAAGCTTTAATAGTGCTACAGGCCAAAAGGTAGTATTGTTTTCCCTAGCAACGTTAATTTTTAATGAAAGCAGTAAGCTTCTCTTTGATAGGGTTATGGTAATATAGTGTATATAAATGTTGACATATATGTAATTGAAATTGTACTTGTTAAAAACAAGAAAAATGAAAAAACGAAAACGGCCAAAAATTAGTAATACACATGTTTTCAACAAAACGAGACAGGCTTTATTTATATATTGCCACAAGATAAAACTCGTTGCACTTATTTTATGCAGCATTTCATTGTATATGTTTTTGAGAGATGATAGCGAATACTGATTTTGTGTTGAAATTTATGAAAGCAAATTTTACTATTGGGTAATCGAAACGATTCACAACCGGATCGCTGCGAACTGACCTCTGACGCATTAGCATCCATGACAAAGGAAGAATTACAGCGAACAAATCGCGCATATGATTACTGGAAGCGACCAGTACCATTATTACCTAACCAAATGTAAATAGCTTGAACAAGAAAAAAACATAGTACATAATAATAGTTATCAAAGCTGAATGTACACTGTGCACTATGACATCAAGTGGTCTTCAGGGGGAAATGTACCAAAAGAGATTTGTGCCATCTTGATGCAGTTAAATAGTATCTACAATGTCTTATTCTCTTATATTCTTTTTTTCAAGATTAAAGGTATAATAGTTTTCCAGTTACAGTTGCAAAAGTGTTTCTCAGGATTGGGTGATTGGCAGATGAATGTGACCTTCATGATCTACTGACACCAAACGCAATATTTTTCCTCCTCTTGTCAAGAGCAGTGTTATACTTCGGAATTATTATATGTAATGCGTATAAAGAATTATAAAAAGATCGGACAGGGAAAGTAGCATTCAAGGAGGACAGTCAACCACAAAACACAGAAACAAACACGCAAACAGACAAGCAAGAAGGCAAAAGTAATAATAAAAGCAAACGACATCACAAACACAAAAGGGATCAAAACCTTTCTCTAGAACAAAAGTTTTAAAACCTTTCTCCAGAACAAAAGTTTGGTTAATTTCCCTTTGCCTTTGAAATGGGACTTTTCCTCGACTAAACGTTCAAAGTTGGAGCGGACACATTTACAAGTATGATTAGCACACTCCAATTTCTGTACATGTGCTCCCAATACTGGAACATGTTCCTGAATTTTGGCATACACAGAGCTGTCACAATCACCAATCATCCTCATGTAACGAACACCGTGAACTGACTCCGCCTCTAAAAATCAGGCATGCTCAGTGTTGGTACTATGGGTACGTGAGCAAATACAAGACTGCTTGTTTCTATTGCCCATATATAGTAATGTCTGCGTAACTGTGCCAACTATTACAACAAGACATTGTAAGAATGCTTATGCGTTCGCTTTGAACACCCCATCCCATACAATTGTTATGGCAGAAACATCATCATGTAAACCGCCCCTTTCAAGTGCCTTCTCTCCTCAACACCAGCCTGTACCGTTTCTTCCTTTACAACATCTTCCCACTATGACCCAATCTCATGCTCAGTTTCAGAAAACATTTTCTCGGTCATTTGCGGCACATTCATGGTAGACAGCAACTCATTTAAATGGGATGGTCCACCTCCTGATGTCACTGATCCCCATACAGCTCTAACATTAATGCCAAAATTGCCATTAGTCTGTTTGGAAACTGGTTTTAAGTTGAAAGTGTTTCTTACAACCATTACACCTTGCCAATAGAATACTAAACAATCAGTTCTTTCCAATTTCGGAACATAAAGTAACTTGTTCTTTCCATTCTCTTGCTAATGCTTGGGCCTGTGTAAACAGACATGCCTGTGTTGTTATATACATGAGGTTATCTTTTAAAAGTTCTAAATTCATAATGACTGACGGTACAAAACAAACTTCAATGATGTCCGACCTAATCTACAAAGCTTTCAATTATTAAGTTTAACAATAGGCATTCTTCGGACAATAAATGTTGTGTAATATTTTCCTTTTTTCCGGTGCTTACCTTCCGTACCAATTGGTAAGATCTGAATTTGCGTTCCATTTTTAAATTCTTCTTCAGTTCATTTATACACATTGTAGAATTTCGTCCTGTGGGCTGTCCAAACTGTCGGCGTCTAGCATTTCTCCCATAATTAAATCCAATAATATCAGTTCCAGAAAACTATTATAAAACGCTTTTCACAATAATGAACTTCCGAAGACATGAAATTATTTCATATCGAAGTACTGAAAACACCACATGATGCGTATTACACACGTTATATGTTTAAATTATATCTGCACGTTTAGCCACTCTTGACTCTGACAATTAAAACTATGCTATGGTTACCTTTATGAGACATACTTACCCAAAATGTACCTTTTTTATGCCGTTTATCTTCGAACATTATCTTTTTCGTGAATCTTATAGTAACACCGGATACGGCTATAACTTCTTCCGGATGTGAATACGCGAAAGGAACCAGTTTTCTTGCATACCTGATAAGGCTATCCACATTTTACATGGGGGATGGAAAGTCTTATATTTATGGGTAAAGATAAAAGTCACGTGCGCACTAACATCCGGTATGTAGGAAAACATGCAAAACGTTAGTAGCTGGATCGCCAACGCACAACATGTCTCTCATATGCAAGAAAAAGAATATATCATGGGTATTCGGTTCAGATAGGGAATTCCAACCTTTGGTATGTGTCTTAATCGGAACCTCTGCAGAGCCTCGGTTCCGATAAAAACATTTATACTTCGGGTTAGAATTCCCTATCTATCTTCTCCGGATACCCATGAAAGATTCTTATAATATTTTTTTATACAAAAAGCAAATGAAAAACACAATTGTAGTGTTAATGTTGTTTAATTAATATTTGATTGAAAATGTATCACTTTAAAAAAACATAAATCATTTAAATAGCTCACCCAAACACCCGATAGTGCTTTGCTTTTTATCCTTGTCAAGATTCCAGTAGTCACATGTATCCGAGATGCACACATTTTATGCGCAATAATTTCAATGCAGTTATTCGGTTCCATGAATGGAGCAGCGTGAATCAGGGTTGTTATATAAAGCACATTTTATGATACTCTACAGGTGATCGAAGTGATTGGTTTTTTTTTGCACAATACCAATAACGTTTTCATCTTAACTAACGGGTTTAGTAATTTACAAGTTGTTGACCAATCGGCATTGAAATGTTCGTTAAACATAACTTTACATAGTATTCAGTGTTTGTTTACATTTTTCACAAATGAACAAAATGGCTGTTATTCAAATCCAGCACACGTTTTTAGGTATAATTATGGTTTGGTAAGGTTTGGCCTAAACATACCTCAAAACATTGTTGACAGGTGTTTCCTCTTAACAAAAAGCTTATGTATGTACATTCGCCCAGCTGATGTGGTTGGACGGACTTTCTAACATCTATTGTTTTCGAATTAATCAATTAGTAAGAGACCAATGTTTTTTATCATGTCCTAAATGCATTTCCACCTTACCCTTTTATGCAAAATTCGGAGTTTCGGATAAAGAATAGAACGCTGAAGAGAGAAGAGAATAACCCGATTAATGATGAAATAAATGAGCCTATTACTGAACAGGATATAATAACAGCCGTCAAAAACTTACGTAATAATAAGTCTCCAAGCATTGATAATATTGTCAATGAGCAATTAAAAGCATCGGTTCATGTAATGCTTCATGTTTACAAGAAACTGTCTAATATTTTCTTCGACAAAGTGTACCAGAAAGTTGGAAAATAGGAATAACAAGCATGAAGAATTGCAGGGCAATCCATAGTACCCCACCGGCCCAGACAAACATTTTCCAGACATTTTCTATGATGGAGGCCAAAGATCAAGGTCAAGGTCGCAATTACCTTATTTTGGTACGCGACACACCGCTATCCCAATATGTATTCACATACCAAAAAAAGAATGATAATGGACCTTTAAAAACGGCCGAGCACGACACATACGAAATATTGCAGTCTCGGTTTGAAGTTTGGTGTCTCTAAGTGTTATAATATTGAAAATACGGTCCGGACAAGCATTTTCTATGACAAAGGTCACAGGTCAAGGTCACAGTGACCTTATTTTGGTACGCGACACACCGCTATCTCAAGATGTATTCAAATACAAAGTTTGGTTTCTCTAAGTGCTATAGTATTGAAAATACGGTCCGGACAAGCATTTTCTATGCCAGAGGTCACAGGTCAAGGTCAAGGTCACAATGACCTTATTTTGATACGCGACACAACGCTATCCCAAGATGTATCCACACAGCAAGTTTGGTATCTCTAAGTGTTATAGTATTAAAAATACGTTCCGGAAAGCATTTGTTATGACAGAGGTCATAGGTCAAGGTCACAATGACCTTATTTTGGTATGCGACACACCGCTATCTCAAGATGTATTCACATACCAAGTTTGGTATCTCTAAGTGTTATAGTATTGGAAATACAGTCTGGACAAGCATTTTCTATGACAGAGTTCACAGGTCAAGGTCAAGGTCACAGTGACCTACTTTTGGTACGCGACACACCGCTATCCCAAGATGTATTCACACACCAAGTTTGGTATCTCAAAGTCTTATAGTATTGAACATATGGCCCAGACAAGCATTTGGAAGGACGGACGGAAGGACGGACTTTCTATCACAGAGGTCACAGGTCAAGGTCAAGGTCACAGTGACCTTATTTTGGTACGTGACACACTGCTATCCGAAGATGTATCCACATACCAAAGTTGATATCTCAAAGTCTTATAGTATTGAAAATATGGCCCGGACAAGCATTCGGACGGAAGGATGGACGGACCCACCCCCTTCGGACGGACGGACCCCCCCCCCCCCCCACCCCCCATGATTACCAGAGAATTACCGTCCCCTTTCACTTTTACGTTGCTTTGGAAAAATATTTACTACCATTTCGATTAGTATTTTGAAATACCTCGGAAAAAAGCTTATCTCATAAAATCAACCCAAGCTGGGTTTAGAAAAAAAGCATTGAACAATTGATAATATTTTATTCTTAAAAGTCTTATAGATCTTGTTCACGCTAATAAAAAGAAACTGTTCATTTGTTTTATTGATTATTTATTGATAAATATATAAACGAATATAATAAAGATAATGAAGCAAAGTGAAGAGCCAGGCCAAGCAAAATGCCTAAAGACTATTGGACATTTCTAAACAAGGCGAAAGAAAAAACGAAAAGTGTAGACAAGCTCAAACTAGAGTCATTGTTTGCGTACTTTAAGGAAGCCAGTAATAACTCAACTCAAGATAAAGATGAAACTAATGTAATATAGACATTGCAAATGATGATGTGCCAATATCAATTGAGGAAGTAGAAAAATGTATAAACTCATTGAAAACTAAATAAATATAAGGTTATAAATGAATATATAAAGAATACTAAAATGTGCATGCTGCCCATGTATGTTTCTTATTTTAATATAATTCTGGACACAGGCATCCTATCCACACAGTGGTCTGAAGGTATACTAATACTTTAAAAACAAAGGATACTATAAAGACTCCAAAACGTATCGTCCTATAACCCTTTTAATATGTATTAGTAAACTATTTGCCTCATTGCTAAATAACAGGTTAAGTACCTTTTTAGAATTAAATACCTAAAGATAACCAAGCTGGATTCCGAAAGAATTACTGCACGTTGGATCATAATTGTAGGTTAAATTCATTTGTCGAAATATTACGAAATGAATAAAAGATATCTGGTATATATCTTGATTTTTCGAAAGCATTCGATTCTGTCTAGATAATTGGTCTATGGTAAAAAATAACGCAACATAATATAAATGGTAATGTTTTTTAGAGTAGTAAGAAACTTGTACTCAAACATAAAATCGTGTATTCCTCAAGATAATAACTACTTTTTAATGTAATTGTCGAGTTCGCCAGTTCCCTTTTCATTATTCCTTAATGACTTGGAAAGTTAGCTGGAATTCAGTTCAATGATTTAGATAATGAAATAAATATTTTCCTTAAAATTATGGTTTTACTTTATGCAGATGATACTGTCCTCATTTCAGAAGAAAACCACCTTCAAAACTGTCTGAATGACTTTGTAGAGTACTGTAAAATCCGAAATCTAAATATCAATGCAGGACAAACTAAAGTTGTTATAATATTTGGTTCAAGATCAGATCAGAAATTATTCATTCACAATTAACAATCTCCAGCAGAGCTAGAAATTGTAAAGTCATACAAATCATAAGCATTTTTTCTCGAAATCAGGAAGTTCCCTTAATAAAAGAAAACACATGGCACAGCAAACAAAGAAAGCATTGTATTTACTCTACAGAAGAATCCATAACCTAAATTTACCACTTGACCTTATTTTCAAACTTTTTGATAACACACTATTACCAATACTAACATATTCATCAGAGGTTTTGGGGTATGAGGACCCTATACTTTTAGAAAGAATACTTTGTGAATACATACGGAAAGTTCTAAACCTAAAGCTACAGAATCCCTATATCAATCGATTTCTTCTTTGTAGGCGTGGCTTTATTTGTAACTTCATGTTCACCAGCTCATGTCGAAATCGGGTATTTAAGCGAGAAAATATAGCGCAAGAAATCATTTACTGTATATACATCGACCACTGCACATCGTACCTGTACACAGGTAACAGTAATTTTTACAGAAAAAAAAAGTTAGCTTCTTTCGGGGCTCGAACACACGACCTTCTGATTTCAAGTCCTGAGCTCTATCCTCTGAACTAAACCGCTACTTGAGAAAATAGTGTACTAACTACCATATATTATTAGGAAAAATAACTTAACATATTTGAACGCAACTAAAGATGGATCAATAAATATGCAGTCCATATTGTCGCACGTGTAAATTAACATTGCCTGGTGTAATACTGTATCTTATCAATATGAAACTAATACTTCGCCTCAAATCATCCATATCTCGACTTGTTATTTAGCGCTTGATGAGTTTGTGTGCGCGCTCTTGTTATTACGTAATGCCTATTTAGTGTTAAAAATGCTACAAAATACCAATAAGTAGCAGTGGTCTAGAGGTTCAGCGTACATCTTTCAAATCTTACAAGTGCAAGGCTGTGGTTCAAATCCATTCCGGGCAACTATTTTTTTTATCACATATATTCTGGAGCAGTATATTTATCGATGTTACCTACCTGTACGGAGGCTAAATAAAAATGTGAAATATTACGTATCGATTTCTCCTTATATACCGACTTTTGGGGTGTTCGTCGATTTGAAACTACTTCACACGTGACTCATTCATATTCATGAGTTATTACCAGTTAAAATAGGGACTGTACAGCTTTAAGGAAAAGCACTCCACTCTATATACTATATGCTGAGTCAGGAAGATACCCAATTAATATAACTATGAAATGTAGGATGATAAGATTCTGGAATAGACTATTTTGGACAACCAAAGTAAAATACCACATAAAATATACCAATATATGCCCCGGTTACCAAATTTCGAATCAAAATGGATAAACTATATCAAGCAAATATTAGATCATCAAACAGGCAGACAGGATATCTGCTAAACCAAAATGAAATACAAAGCAAAGACCTAACATATAAAATAAAACAACTGTCAATGGATCAAAAGTTTCAAAACTAGCACGATTCACGAAATATACGTTACACGCACTTGTGCCAGGAAGAGACGGCGTGACTGGCATATATGTTTAACTTATATCATATAACAAATATTGATTATTATTCACTACATAACATATCCAAAAATTACACTCTAAGCATCGTTTATCGTTTTTCAAATGCTTCGTATACATAGATTGCTAGATTTCTCAGTAGTGTTTTGACTTTTTATTAATTTCAAAAATGTAAAACAGTTTGGATGTTCCCAATAATATTTTTTGATATATTTAGTACGCCACTCCTGATAAGCTTGACATTCGATGACAAAATGTTACTCGTCTTCTAAGATTTGACAACATGTGCATTTTCGTTCAACACATGATGCATAGATGGGTTTTCGCTATCTTCCAGAATCTAGCTAAATTCAAGCCGGTAACCATTATTTTCAGGTGGAAACCGGCCGCTGGCAGGGTATAGAAGTATCTGAAAGAAATGCCACCTATGCACACTTAATGATGTTGGTGATGAATTCCATTATCTCTTAAAATGTCCCCTCTTCAATAATGAAAGGAGAAGGCCTATAAAATGATACTATTTTCAAAGACCAAGTATTTTAAAATTAAAACTTCTGCTAACGCTTTCATCCAAAACGCATTTACAAAATATCAGTAAGTTTGTAAAACTATTATTATACACGTTCAAACGTTGAACTGTGTATCATTTATTTTATTTATATAAAGTAACAACGTTTATAAATGTTTCTCCTGTCACGCATTTGATGATGCTAATCATTTAACTCAGAACGGTTAACCACATATAGTGGCAAACATTATTGTTCAAAATGCACTTACCTCTTAAATGAGTATCTCGATCTAAAACAACAGCTAAATCCAACACACATTTCCTTTTTCTTATGAAATATAATATCCAAACACAAAACACACGACTTGAGAAATGAACACAACACAGACAATACTGAATTAAATCATGGTCAAATTGACCAGACGACAGACCAGTCAAAACTGTTCGGCACGTTTGTCACGTGCCACTTATTAACGTTTGTCACGTGCCACTTATTAGGCCTCCTTCAATAAGTACTGTCGTTTCATAAACAAACCTGCACCGAGAAAGGTCAACAACTGTCACTGCTATTTCAATGTACATTTTGATCCGATTTATTTAAACTAACCACCTAATGAATTAGCAACCACGAATAGGTTAACCCCAACACCCTCACCACCACCACACGCATATAACTATCACAGCCGTTATTGTTTTTATTGCGTTTTGCTCATGTCATGTGTATTATTACAAGAACGTTTGTACGGTATACTCTTGTATCTTCTGCTTGTGATTTGAGTTCAATAAAGTGATTTTCTGTTCTGTTCTTGTCAACAGGTGTTTATTTATAACTATGTCTACTGTACCTTTAAAGATAGCGCCTACATTCCATTTAATTACAGTAACCACTGAACCTTAGCATTTGTATTTACCTGGACAGTTTAGACTGGACACTGAACTACTTTCAGTGTACATGTATGTTGGGTGTATACTTATAGTATGTGTATGAATGTGGTGTGATGTGAATAGGTTACCTAACCAGTTACCTTACCTTGTTCTTTTATTAGTTTCCCACCTAAAAGCCCTCTCTAGTGTCACTTTTGTCACAGCTGTCAGCGGAGTAGGTTCTGCCTCAACTAGAGTACATTTATGCATTGCTATTTTATACTAGCCATAAGTTGCGTTACTTGCCTGTTCATACAGAGCAAATATATTGAGGCCATTGCCTGGTATGTATTGTTTTATTTAATTTGAATGTAATTGTGAAATGATGTATTTCGCTGGACATGCTAGAATTATGGACTAATTACTTTGTACATTCTGCGTGCATATTAAGTTATAATGTTATTTCTTTGTAATTCCAGGCTGTTAGTTCCGTAATAAAATATAGAAAAACCTGCAAAGGACGTAATTTGATCTATTACCAACCCTTACAACATTCTGAATTCAAACAAGCGTTTGACAGTCTGGAGAATAGGTCACTGGCAAAAACTGCAACATGGGAATAGTCGCATATGATATATTGAGAGACTGGCACAACATCTTTATATGTAGACGTTAAAAACAAAGTTGTACTTTTTGGTCAAAACTTATAGATAATATAAATGGCAATGACATAAATAAAGTATCATCCAACATGTATTTATTCGTGAACGAGTTTTACTACTCAAACATGGTCAAATCGGGGTGGATGGGCAATATTAAAAATATATTATGTAATTCTGGCTACTCCGGAATTTGGTACAGCCAATGCTAAATGGCTAATTAAAGCTTCATATCAGCATCTTAAAGATATCTGTATCCAAAATTGGCTATCCAATATAGGAAGAACGTCAACCACTAACATATATAAATTGTTTCAAACAGAATTTAAACAAAATAAATATATACTATTACTACCCATTTACTTATGTAACAAGAGCGCCGCCTAACGGGGCATTTTTCGCCCGATTACTTAAGTTGTTATGTTAAAAGCATTTCAAAGGTATCACGTCAATATAACCCTTACCTTTGACCGTCTAACAAAAACTAACTAATAGGGGATGTTGTTTAACCAAACGCACTATTCATAGTTCGTGTATAACAGCTGGGAAGGAATTTGTCATTATCAGGTATCACTATCGTCTTAAATTATTTTACACTTTCGTAATTATACAGATACACCTGAATAGGTGCTTTTGACCTCGATCGTACACCATAAATTATATTGTTAATGAAATAGTTTGGTCGGAAAAACTCGACGACTCGGCTAGTTTTCGGTGCGTAAATCATTAATGTTAAGTCATATGATGTTTACTATATAGCCTATACTAAATAATTGTGTTTTGACTTCACCTTTTTGCAAATACATGTTTTGGCACAAATACTCTTCAAGATCGCCTACAGACCCTTTAAGAATCATAGAAAATGTATCGTCTGCTCTCAATAAACTGCAGGCTAGAATGGCATGACATAGGATTAATTATGTTGATGAATTCTGCAAGGTATGCCGACATTTTAATATGACTAACATTGTTGCGAAAGAAGGTAGGTTGTTGCGAAACAAGGTAGGAAACTGGGGACGAAACATTGTTGCGAAACAAGGTAGGTTGTTGCGAAACAAGGTAGGAAACTGGGGACGAAACGCGAACTGCTGATTTTGGTAAGAAATATAGTTTTACTTGATATTTTTTTCTACACAGAATGTGTCATAATATTGTCAAGATAGGAAAACGCTAGGTATAAAACATGATCATTCTATGTACAATTTACAAATGTATATGGGTCGAGAACGAAATCAGCAAATTGAAATGTAATAATGACCGGATAGCACAGTTTATTCGAGTTTCGATGGACACTTACATGTGTTTATGATACTGAAGAGATTTTGTCTAAATTTTGTGTATGATTATCTGTTTACACCCAGTCTTAAAAATGTTAAAACATTTTCTGTTGCAATTACTCCGAGGTGTTTGAGATGTCCTTGCTGATATTTTAATCAGCTTAAACTTTACGTATAAAAAACGTGTAACTCAAACACTAGGCTCGATTTATTACCACATTATGTAAGAAATGATAAGGTAAATAAAGAGTTTAACTCGATCATTGTGACAATACAACCATGGTCAAGTAAACGAGAAACTAAAAAATAATTCGTGCAAAAATGCAGCGACAACCGTTTTAATATATTGTGTGTTGTTTTTTTCAGTCTAAAATGTTAATATTCATGGTATTTATTTTGAATATAATTTTTTTTATAGATTGAATCATATATATCCCGAAAAGAACGTTATTTGGAATTAATTCGTAAATGGCCCCTTCTATTACGAATCGGATATGATGTATTCCGTGTATTCGGAATTGGTTCGCTACAGTGACACTTATTTGTACTGTAGACAGTTTACTGAGAGAAACAAGAGGCCCAAGAGGGCCTGTGGACGCTCTACTTTCTAATATGGCTCTTATAGCACCAATGAAGCGAGTGACTATCGTCTTAAAGAGGCAAACTATAGCATTTTTAACTAAATCAAGAGCCGTAACTCCGCCTTTACTGATCCGATCTGGCGGGTTTTCGAACTTGGCCAGTAGAGATAATAAAAATTAAAAAATTAAAAATAAAACATTTAAAAAAAAAAAAATAAAAAAAAATAAAAAAATAAAAAAATAAAAAAATAAAAATTAAAGGAAAAAAGAAAAATCTAGCAAAGTTTGGTAAAGATCAGATAAAAAATGAAGGCCCTATCGCTTTAATAAGGCAAAATATAGCATTTTTAATGAAATCAAGGGCCATAACTCCGCTGTTACTAGTCCGATCTGGCTGTTTTTCGAACTTGTTCGAGTTTTTATTGACATCAACAATCTGGTGAAGATTGGTAAAGATCGGATGAAAATGAAGGCCTTATCGTCTTAACGAGGCAAAATATAGCATTTTTAACTAAATCAAGGGCCATAACTCCGCTGTTACTGGTCCGATCTGGTTGGTTTTCGAACTTATCCGAGCTTTTACTGACATTAACAATCTGGTAAGGTTTGGTAAAGATCGGATGAACAATGAAGGTCCTATCGTCTTAACGAGGTAAAATATAGCATTTTTAACTAATCAAGGGCCATAACTCCGCTGTTACTGGTCCGATCTGGCTGGTTTTCGAACTTGTCTAAGCTATCATTGAAGGCTTTATCGTCTTAACGAGACAAAAGTTAACGACGGACGGACGAACGACGGACGGACGGACGACGGACAACTCGGCATCCCATATTAAGCTCTGCTGGCCTTCGGCCAGTAGAGCTAAAAACTGGTCTGTAAGCCGTGTCAATGCTTTTCTCATAATCTGTATTATTTTGTTTTTTGTATGACAGACGGCGAAAATCCGTTCACATTCGGAGAGTCGAAGAATTAAAAGAAATCTAGAGATGTCGAACATACTGAAAAAAAGTGGCAACTTGGTGCTATATCCGATACTAACACAACGATTTACCAAAATCAACAGTCAGGAAACTATATGACTGATTTTTCTTTAGTCATAGTTGTTCATTTATAATGGCTTGCAACTAATATAATCTAGTAGATCCACTGTATTACGAATAACGACATAATTCAACAGTATTACTTGTGTTGATCTGTTTTGTGAAAAAATGCGCAGAGAAGTGTAATGAAAAGAGAACCGGTTAACAATTGTATGCATCATCGCCGTTACAAATACACTCATTTCTAAACACATATTTAATCTATATGCAGGGCTGGTCATCGCCTTACAATCATGAGCGGTTTCATTCAAAATCACAAACACACGTGTGCTCCTAAACTATTTATTTTTCGCTAATGAAAGGGTCAGTTGTATAAGTTCAATAACAGAGAACATAGTTAGTGGGATGGAAACGCCGGTCCAAAGATCCAGGGTTTCGAACCACATTGATTCATATGATGGCAATCGACACACTGGTTTTGGTGAGCAATTCCACACTGGCAACCACCGTTCTGACAGCACGCACAATCGGTTCTCGTTCCGCTGAAGCTGCATTGGCAGTCTGCAAACGCAAGTGTATAGCCATCCATTGCGTTACTTGGTGCAGATAGCGCTAAAATTATAAATATACAAGCTGTTTTGCTTGGACCATATATCTCAGTTTTTTATTAAAAAATGAAACTGTTAACAGTACATTATATTCTGTTTATCCTATACTTGCATATAAATACGTTGTTTTAATATATCAGTCAAGTAAAACAAAGCTATAACTTTTTAAAGGTCATACACAGAAAACATCAGCAGAAAAACAAAACAAACAAAATGTTGTCGTGATTCGGAAGCTAACCCATGCGGAGAGTACTATTCTCGTTACGTTATGATTACGTAAATATGACTACAACGGCTATCGGGGAAAACGTACTAATGTATCATATTGAATAAATCAGCCAACTATCATTTAGTTATAAATAAACTCGATAATTCGATAATTTCCAAATTGAAATGGACCGTTTTAACCTTTTATTTCACCCGTGTGATAAAGCTGTATTGCCCGGCAGATTGATAAGACTAGTTACGATATGACAATACGATACGACAAAGACAAGTGTGTCGTATCGTATATTCAAAAACAACGTATTTATAGGCAAGTATGAAATAAATACTTGCTACCAACAGGCGGACATATAAAAGGAACTAAAATGTGGGTTGACCGTTTAACACATACACAACCATTTATTTAGAATGCGGTCTATGAGGAAACTCTATGAAAATGTATAATCTTTATCCTGTGGTAATGTTCTGGAAATATTAACATCGACGAATGAGCACAGACTATGAAATACATTGGCAATACAACTTAGATACGAGTGTTAAACGACGTTTAATATAACACAATATGCCGATGAAACTGAAACTATAAGAATATGTGTAGACATTGAAATTAGCTTAAGTATTTGTCAATAAATCAAAAAGAAAAGTATAACACACATGCTAATATGCTAAATAGCATGTAGATTTTATAATACCTAGTATATAATTATAATGTTGAAATTGAAGGATGTATGTGCAGCTTTCATTAACACTATTTATACACGTACATACTTGAAACTATAATTAAGAATAGAACATCGTTTACGGTGAATTATCGTTTAATATATCACGATTTGGAGTTCAATATATGAACGACAAACCGTGATATATTACAAGATAATTCACCGTAAACGATGTTCTATTTCTATTCAAATACCCCTAAATATTTTGCATTGCTTTGCTTACTCTCCTAACGTTGCAAACGTTACAGTAATATCTTTCGGACTGCCTTGCTTATTCTCCTAACGCAAACGTTACAGTGATATATCGTTGAATATAACGAGATATTTTAAACTAGGCTATATAGTGCGGGTGTATTAGAATATCGTTTATAACTAAATACATACTATGACAAGTTGTTGAAGATTTTACATTTAGGAGTTCTAAACAGTACTAATATACAACTACTTAAATTAAAATAATAGAACGCATCTTAGAAACTTTTAAATTTGGATGATGAATGAATATTTACAAGGGCTTTGAGGAAATTTTCTTTGTTGATTCATTGTGATACTATTTGTTGACAAGTTTGACTGTGTGATAGTGCCAATGCTTGTGATGTAAAGAACCTGAGATGCATCCAGTTTAAATGTGTGTCACAGCACTTCACATCGACACGGATAACGAGATTGCAATAACATACTAGCTTATAAAGGTGACTATCATTCATGTTAAGTTTTACTTACCATTGCCACAGTTTTGTTGTTGTCCACATTGTACACATTGCACATGGTTGCTTCCGGGACACTGACATGCGCCTTCCTCGCAGCAAGCACATTCACGAATTAGCGTATTAGATAGGCATGCGCATCCGGTCTTTGAACTAAAATAGTTTACACATTATACGAAATAATTCTACGAATTATTTCACATTTATTAAGCGTTTATGCAGTTTTAAACGCCGGTAGTAAATAGCAAATTCCATGAAGTGCATTTAAAACCGTATTGACCTTCGAAAGAATGCGAGTAATTCTTATATTTACATTATTTTTCGTCGTTATAGTACCAACATAAACGTGCCCTGGGAGAATGATAATGATAAAAAATGAGAATGATAATGATTCACAACAGGGCCAGGATGTCCCTAGATCGCTGACCTAGTAATCATGGGCAATAAGTCTGGTGTGTCTAGTCTGGCATGGGTATTTTTTAACTTGTCCCACTTCCATCTTGAATGAGATTTCATAAAAATGGGTTGTGGGTGTGGGGTATGGCAGTATTGGGGGAGGGGGGTGGGGGAGTATATGGATGGATATGAATCGGGAAACTTGTTTAAGCTTTTAATGATATTAACATTCTAAACACATTTGGTAAAGATTAGGTAAAAAATGAAGTAGCTGCAGATTTAACAAAGGAAAATGAAATATAGTATTATTTCAATAAATCAAGGGCCTTAACTCTGTTGTTACTAACAAGATCTAGCTGGTTTTCGAACTTGTCCAAGATTTCATTGATATACAGCGATTTGCACAACTAGACATCTCACGATGCTTCCTGCCAAGTTTCGTCGAAATCCGACAAGGTGTTTAGGAGGAGAAGCGCCGACAAGAAATTTAAAGTAAAAAAAAAAAGTCAAGGGCCATAACTCCGTCAAAAAACAACGAATGGGGAAAAAACGCAATATGCACAACTAGACATCATATCAATACTTCCTGCTAAGTTTCGTCAAATCAAAAAAAACAAAAAACTTGAAACAAACAAATATTTAAAAAAACAACAACAAATAAACATTTAAAAAAAAAAAAAAGGAAAAAGAAAATAATGGATAAAAACACAATAATAAACCCCACCAAAAACTGTGTGTTAGGTTAAGATTGCTCAAAAAATGTGGCCTGTATCGTGTTAACAACATGTAAAACTGCATTTTTGCTAATTCAGGGGCCATACCTCTGGTGTTACTGGTCCGATCTTGCCCATTATCGAACATGTCCAAGATCTTATGGACATATACAATCTTAGCAAGTCTAGTTAAGATTGCTCAGGAAATGTGGCCTTTATAGTGTAAACAAGAAACAAAACTGCATTTTTGCTAATTCAGGGGCCATTACTCCAGTGTTACTGGTCCGATCTGGCCCACTATCGAACTCGTCCGAGATCTTATGGTCATATACAATCTGTGCTAATTTGGTTAAGATTTTTTCAAGTAATGTGGCCTCTATCGTGTAAACAAGCTAAACGTTGATGACAGATGACAGACGGACGAGAAACGAAGAGTGGTCACAATAGCTCACCCTTGAGCACTTCGTGCTCAGGTGAGCTAATAAATGAAAAAGAGACAACTACCGACAGTGTATGTTCAGACAATGGAATAATCATGGTATATTGTAACACACTGCATGTATGCGTAGTAGCTGCGCCTCTTTGAAAAATGAAGAAAACTTCAAATGTAACTCTGTAATTTCAGAAAGAATCAAATACATGAAAATATATAAAAGTAAATATCACTATTATAAACCATATATATATATATAGATTTAGATCTCACAATGTCATGTTTTAATGATACACTCTTACGTCACAATTCCATCAGTAAAATAGTATTTTACAGATTGATGTATACGTTTATATTTGTGTTTATATGTTACTTTGAAGATCACAGCTTTTAACGTTCTCAGACTCAAACAAATACTCACGTTGTCCAGATGTCAAAACTGTTCGGAGCAAGGCCCCCGAGAGGTGCTGCTGGTTTCGTGTGACGTCTGTTTGTCCGGTAGCTGTAAATATAAAACAGGTTTGTATATTGTGTGCGTCTTTTTAACTGAGTATAAATGCCACAACTAAAATGTGTCCATGTCAAATGCAATTTAAGGTAAAAAGTATGAAAAGAGAAATTTGGAAATCATCGAACAAGATAAATACAAAAAAAACATTGCGTCTCGGTTTGATTGAGACTGTTCATGAACGGTAGTGAAACGTGCTTGCTACCGTTCACTCCTTTTAGCCCTGGGTTGAGCAGAACTCAATATTTAAAAAATCAGTAGTACTGAAATTTGAACCATCCCGGTATGCATATGACGGTGAATACTATAAGTGCCATGTGTATTGTTCAAGGGTTTAAATGTAGACAGCTAGGGAAAACCAAATTGAGTCTGTTATTAGTTTTATCATGCGAGTTGTTTGACACAATATATACATTTATTATATATTCTTTGCATAAATGCAACGATTTTTCAATTGAACTGACAATCTGAATTGAATTGAATGTTGTTTAACGGCTCATCAACACAGTATAGGTTATTTAGAGCCGCCCCAGAGAGAGGGGAAGGATACATAGGAATCCGGGAACCTGCCCTACTCTTGAACTGACAAAGTACTAACCTTGTTCGAAGTTCACAAAATCAATAATCAAACAGTTCTAATTTATCGTGTCAGAGCAATAGTTTCATTTTGATGCTTTCTACACACACTATTTATTAACCCAAACATAAAACAAAATCAAAATTCTACATTTGATTTGCTTTTCAAAAGATACGTTTCACGCTCCGAGTGCTTTAGTTTTAAAGGAACATACGACAGTCTAGAAGTACACGTACTGACCGTCAATGAAAACGAACCTGTAAATTATATTTATTGCTAAATATAGATATAAAAATCGAAGAAGAAAAGCAGCATTCAAGGACGAGTCAACCACAAATACACAGAGAAACAAACAACGAATATATAGATGAATAAAAGGCCAAGTAAGACATCACAAACACAAAAGGGTTGACAATAGGGCTACCGCCTTGGAACGGTCAGTGGCAAAAAAAAGGCCGCTGGGGGTTTAAACCAGGTTCTAGGGTGCATCAAACCTCACACTTACCCTACTGTCAACCCAATAAAACGGGACAGTGTAAATAAAGATGAACCCGCCATGAACTATTCTCCAACCAACAAGGCAGCATTAATAGACAATATAAGTAAAGCACAAAGATGCTAAAGTAATTTATAATATAGAGATTATTTAACTGCTGGGATCGATTATAGGGAAATCTTTCACGAGATGGTAGACGTGTGGTTCTTTTCACAAACGAGCGTAAGCGAGTGAGTGAAAAAACAACACACGCCTACCATCGAGTGAAGGATTTCCCTATAATCGATCACAACAGTTAAACAAATCTATTTATTATATTTTTAATCAGATTATGTATGATTTTAACCAGAGTGATTCGCTTCTGTGTATGATTTAGCGTTATCGGCGGATGACGTCGACGTCACCAACATGTTATTGACGTCATAACTCAACGTCGCAGTTAGTTATTTTTGTGTTCGGAGTTAGTTATTAATATTTAGCGATTATGAATATTCTTTCACTGAGATATTCCAATCTTTCGCCCATAGAAATGTAATAAAAGTGCATATTCTGAAATTGAAGGATATTAATTAACAATTGCAAAAACTGCTTGTCTCAACATGGTGTATAGTATTAAGTTAAAGTCACACGGGTAGAAAACAAAAGTCACGCAAATACGTACCGAATATAAACAGCCATTAGTACCGTTCCTAGGAAATAAACCAGACGTCACGTTATTCCAGCAAGATAACGTCACTTGTAACTCTTCCAGCAAGATAACGTCACTTGTAACTCTAGCTAAGTGTGACCTGGCGTTATCATTCTGGAATAACGTGATGTCGGGATGATTTGCTATGAAATGTAAAACGGGTGGACATCTCTGGTATTAAGATGTGTGACTTTAGTTTTCTACCCGTCTGACTTTAATTGAACATTTTACACCATATTTAGGAATTCTGTAACAGTTATTATTATTAATTACTTAAGCAATACAATTTAAAACCCATATAATCTACTGTCACACAAAACGTTGGGTATCAAAGAGTTCATGTTTTTTGTCATACTGCAAAGAAAATTCTTAAACGTTTGTGAGAACATTCTTTTCATATTTTATCTGTGTATTCGCCTGTTTTTTTTAGATAATTGTATATATATGTATCATATTTTAAAAGTTGCATTAAACTTATGTAAATGCATTCACCGTCATTGATTCTTTCCTGAGTTAGCCCCAACCACTAGGGTCATCTTGCGACAGCACAAGTCTCAGTAAATGGACTAAACTAAATCAAGTAAATAAAATTAACTATTAATGCATATCATCGTATATCGTCTTGATTGGATTTCACTCTTATGAAGTGATGTTTTGATGCACCAGATATTGCATCATAATAAATGAAATAAAATATTAAAAGACATATAGAATGTCAAGATAAGATTTGGAGGACGATTCAAGAGTTACCCTTCTCATTACTTGTTCATTACTTCTCATGAACAGACTCAATAAAACCGAGACTGCAGCTTTATTCTCTTAATTGTGTTAGTTGCTCTCAAAGGATCACCTTTATCAGTACTTATTTCATATTTCATTACCTGTTAGTAGTTCCTAAGCTTCTCAAATTAGCATCAAGAATATGGACTTTCATGTTTTCAGACTTAAACTTCTAGTCATGATCAATAGGACGGTCAACGGTTACAATCGGTTAGACAATATGAGGCATACATAGCATGTGCCTGTTAAGACCTTGAACAATTTCTAAGTATGTATTCTTTCTTAAGACAATTTTATGTCATTTCCAACAGCATATATAACATTTCGATATTTGTGTTTGTGTTTAATATTCTCTCATGCATCTAAAGTGTATTTCCTAACTGTTGTCTCCTGGATAATCATGTTTGATTTCTATTTTAACATTAAGACTCATAAACGATCATCATAATCGGATGCCTAAGTAACTGATGATCAGTTGCAGTCATTAATAGGTACATGACTAGTTAACGGCCACAAGTTCAATTGATGTCTGGGCAGGCTCCACTGTTTCTTAACCATCTAAAGGCTAGTCCAACCTAACATAACCTCACCCAAAGAAATGATTTCTTTCCCCCTTTTGTATACACATACCAGTCATTAAAGTGAATTGAAGATACACATCACCATGCATAGAAGTAAATGTATAATCGGTAGAAACGAATTAAAAAATGTGTTTCAATGAAAAATCTGTTTCAATGTTCATTCTGTTCCATAATGGCATCCAACCGGATGCAGACACCTCTGCAACCCATTATTAAATTCAATGTTACAATTAACTTTAGCTTTTGAATGACCACCTATGTAAATAATTATTTATTCAAGAAGACTAGGACATTTCCAAATTTACAAATACATTCTATTATGCTCCTTTGACTATAAACTAGGAATATGTATCCTTGTCAAGTAAACTGACCAACGTATTAAAGGTTGAATGCACAACTATTTTATCTTCATATAAATAAAGGAGATGTAATAGCGATTGATTTTGACTGCCTGAATGCCATTTAAAACCTCATTTAAAGCAGCTATCCCGCCAACAACAGCCAAATTTTACAAGGCATATACATCGGTTCCACACCCACTGATGACAAGGTATATATATAACATACACATTCTGAGTAAACAAACTCTATATCCACAATATAAACGGCTTAAGCCAGCCAGGCTAAACCATAAAACTGGAGTGTCGAATTAAGTTACCAACTCACAACCAACTCCACGCACATTCAATCACGGGTATTTTAAGAACCCGTGAATAACAAACACCCTCAACCGGCACATACACCTCACCACACGACCTGAACATCTGGATAGTTTTGACAAATATTTCTATTTTGTGCCTGCAAGAACACCTTACTTGTTTTATAAATGCCTCCCTTTATTCGGAGGTAGTTATTCAAAGGAGGTTTAAAGGTGTTATATAATTGATGTGATGTGTTTTATTAAAATTTAAATTTAGATCATGCATAGAACAGTTTTATTTCGAGTAGGACATAGCATAGAAGTACTTATTATAGTTTAGTGACCATGCACAGAACTCAGTGCTATATATAGAGTAGGGACAATCCCAACTGGAATAATAAATTCATGACGTCATATCGGTTAAAAGGCGGAGGAACAATAAACCTGTGCACTAACCCACCCACACCCACACAAATTAAATAGATACCGATGCCATTTGATATGCCTTGTTTAACAATGACAGGATAAATAATACTCATCGAACCAATGGAGTAGCCATGAAATAAACCATATGAAAAGCATCTAAATTCTTCCAAGGTCTTGGAAAATGGAACGCCACTTATAAATCCATTGGCAATGTATCAACCAGTTCTGGGGATATATTCCCAAATTCTACACCAAATATTTTGGATAGATTTGACATTCGCAATGTTTGAAATGTTGCTTTGTGATTCATGTTTAACTTGTATAACTGTAAAAAATGGAACTTTACATACAATACCATCACTGTGCCTCTATGACCTGTCCACAATATCACGCCCGGTACACCCACTATTTTGACAGGAACTTTTGACTGCCCTGTCAATTTGATAGTGACACAAACTGAAATATAAGGCAAAGTGTTTGAGTGATAGATAACCAATTATAAGTAAGCAGCATCACAACCACACCAGTATACAAAACAACAGCCACTATAATGAAAACATCCCTGTACACAAATACATTTGTAAAGGGATCGCTGGACAAATAACACTGGACCTTTTATAACCCGTCTTATTAGCAGCGGAAGTCAGCAGCAGCAAGTTAAAATTAGCTGAAATCAACAAAAAACTGTTGAGGTATACTTATCAGCAATTTGTTAAGAGAGCCTATTGCAGAAACACTTCCATTACTGTCAACACAACCACAATTCCATGATCAGCCCTGGAGAGTAAATAATAGCAGCAGAAGTTAAATGTATAGGGCACAACGACGACGATAACATCAATTGGCCAACATAATGGCTTGATTCAACATTATTTTGCATTAACAACATGGTGACAAACAAGTTATTCAAATAAATTGTTTTCATAATAGTACTTAAAGAGCATTATCAGCAGCAAGTTAACATTGACATTATAATGACACCAGAGCTGTACTTACTTATTTAGTGTTCTAATTTGTAAAGCTCTACAAAATCAGTGATGAAAGGGTCACAGGGCAATATTTTTTATTTTTATTTTTTATGCAAATTAGCCTCACAATTTATTAATCCAGTATCATTCGGACTTAGAAGTTGCTTGCATAATTTTTTTCTTATTATTATGCCATGTTTAAATATATAATTGATGCAATATAATCAACAGTTAGTAATATCACAGACCTAAGTTGCTAATTTGTGTAGGTAACGAGGTAAACCGTTGAACATTTAAAGACAACAACATCAACAACAGGAAGAGTTGTAAAAATAAAAACACTTTAAAAAAAAAAAAAAAAAAAAAAAGATATATATATAAATGAATAATAAATTCATACCGGATAGTCAAATTTTACAAAAACGAGATATAGGAAACCACAGCGTCCGAGCGCAAAGGCATCGTAGGTCCGCACTGTACTGCAAAGAAGGACTTGAAAATACAATGAAAGAAGAGACAAAAAACAACAGAGAGGGTGGTGAAACCCACAGTTCTAACCAACATAAAAAAAAAAAAAAAAAACATACCGGGTAGTCCTTTTTCACAACCCACAATTATATCCACCATTTTTTTTTTTTTATTTTTTTTTTTTTATTTTTTTATTTTTATTTTTTTTATTAACCCAACTGACTTAAAGCCATACTAAAGTATAAAACGAGTCCTGTTTCCGTAAGCGTTGCAACATCTGCTCCTTCAGCCATAACTTGCCATCCACCGTTAACCGTATCGCTTGCCGATTCCGACTACGACTCGCACATGTACTGCATATTCTGTAACAATGTGTAGCCAATCCACCAACTCAGACGTCAGTTGCTTAACAATCTTCTCACGAACTCTGGAGATACCACCAGCTCCTGCTGTCCGTATCTACTTTACTGGTAGGTTCATCCAGTTCCTGGTCCTGAGTCGTCATCGG
Source organism: Cyrtodaria siliqua (assembly GCA_037043455.1). Lineage (NCBI taxonomy): Eukaryota > Metazoa > Mollusca > Bivalvia > Adapedonta > Hiatellidae > Cyrtodaria > Cyrtodaria siliqua. The sequence continues at coordinate 62,284 of JAWPHD010012354.1, forward strand.
CCCCCTGGACTGCTTTACGGCAATTATGGCTCTGTGACTGTAGTTTAGGCATACTGTATTTCTGAAATAAATTGCTAAAATAATGAACACCTTGCACACTACATTAAATAAAACTTTTTATTTGCATATGCATCCATCAACTATTTGAACACTGTCATATTTATTCCAGTGTTCAAGCCTCGCCTTGGCCATGCAATTTATCCTTGAGCAAGGGAATTAATCCATGTTGCTTAGTACTGGTTCTACCCATGAAGCTAATTTAAGTTGCAAGAACAGGTTTCCCAATCGATGTAAATTAATAATTTAAAGTAAAGTTAACAAAGAAAGAATTCTTCTTCTTCTTTTTCTATGCACAAATGCACCCCTGTCACGCCTCCGCAGCTCTCGACACGCCAATGCAATGTGACCCCACCAGCATTTCTGTCCATAATATATACAAGGAGACTAGCGCATTTCCTCTAAGCAAAATTATTCGGTCAACACTTGTTGATATATTATTGAATATAAGCATTAAAAGGCTATTTATAAATAAACGTTATACTCCCTTCTACAAAGATGATGCGTTATTATCTTGATGATATACACATCTAGCTCAGCCTTCAACTCCACTCCAATTCATGACAACAGCAATCATTTTTTCATGCCGCGTTGAAATCTGATGATGCAATACAGCCATACCTTGACTTAAATATTAAAGCAATAATAATTAATAACATCCTATGAACTGAACAAACTAAACGAGTGTTGAAATTCGACAATCGACACATATTTTAATTGAACCTGTCATAGACCTACAATGTAGGCTGCATTGAAGATTTATATCCATGAACCTGTCTCTACATTAATCCTACAACATCGGTCATACATTCATTACAAATTTACATAAAATAACAACAAATGTATACATTTTCAATATGTACATAATTATTTTTTATAAATGACCGAAATACATGCTATACTTTTGATTGTAATCTACCGTATTAATATACAACCATCTGCCTACTCGACGCCATTGATAAAGGCTGAATATACGGTGTAGGGTACAAATTACTAAATAGTAAAACTAACAAAAAACAGGAAGGCCACACTCTGAGCAGTCAGGGTGACCACAAACTCATGTAAATTAATACCCGCACTACAATAAAAGGATTTATGTCGATAAACGACAAATCCCAATGTTTTCTTCAAAATGCTTGTTTTTATGATCCGTCCTTTGAAAATGAATAATTATCGCCATGCGACATAGTTCAATGATAGTAGTGCAATAGGTCTCACACCTCTAGTATCTCCCCTAAAAGCTCACGGACCTAGAGACAAAAGGAAAACAGATTTATTTATTTTTCTCAATTTTAGGCAATTTTTAATTTGAAAAATAGGGTTTTCTTTGCTTTAGCATACATCTGCATTGTGAAAAACAGACGATACAGGAAATCCCATGTTGATATGAGGTTTCATTCAAATTTCAGAGGTGTTTGACCTAATCACCACATATTTAGCATTATATAATAAGAAATCTAGTAATACAAATATATGCATTACCTATACATGGTGATGATTTTAATCCTCTTCCGGTCCACCCATATTTGCAGGTACAAGTAGGGACAACACCGGGGATGGCGCTATTTCTACAAACGGCATTGGTGGCATCACATGGATGTGTCGTCGCACACTCGTCTATATCTGATACATTGGGAAAGTAGCATAAACATCATGAAAGGTAAGTGAACATATATAGGGAGTTCAAAATAGTGTACATTTGCTTTAAGTTTAGTGTATGTTCATTGGTGTACAAAGCGACGTTAATTATAATGAATATATTAATTGTCTATATCTGATAGTATGACATTATATAATAAGAAATCTAGTAATACATATATATGCATTACCTATACATAGTGATGATTTTAATCCTCTTCCGGTCCACCCATATTTGCAGGTACAAGTAGGGACAACACCGGGGATGGCGCTATTTCTACAAACGGCATTGGTGGCATCACATGGATGTGTCGTCGCACACTCGTCTATATCTGATACATTGGGAATGTAGCATAAACATCATGAAACGAAAGTGAAGGCTGAGGAAACAATGTTAATATGCTCTTAGTTTAAACGTATTTATTTTGCATCGACTGTAACAAAAGCTCTCTGCTGAACTTAATTTAATCACTCTCGGTCTATAAACAGCGCATGCATTCAAACTATGATTAAGCTGGGAAATATGTTAAAATCTTTTTTTAGAGTAACTGTATGTGGACTTCTTTCCAAAGCTGTATATAAGTATGATATATAATAAGAAATTAGTAATACTATTAGTTATTAGGATTTTTGACAGGGGACATGGACTCACATTCCCTGCCTGGAAATTATATTGACCCGAGCCGTTAGGCGAGGGGGGGATATACTTTCCAGGCAGGGAATGTGAGCCCATGTTACCTGTCAAGAATCCTAATAACGAATTTGTCATACTTCAAAGTTGTTACCATTTATCTAAGAAAAATAAAACAGCCAAAAACACGTTTTCATTTTTATTGCGCCAATTTCCCCGTATCGTGCTTATAACTAGACGTTGTTTGTTTTCGTGACGTCTTCGCTCTAACGTCGTTATATTTGGCGGTTTTTTTCATAAAATAAACGTATTTTATCACTACGTTAATGTTTTATTATCTGTAAAATTGCAAAAAGATATATACTTACGATTATTTCAGACCTTTACACACAATGGAAAGCACAGAAAAGCAATAGAAAGTAAACAATCGGCGGTTTGCAAAACGAATCGCAACATTATCGTCGCCATTTTGTTTTTGTGTATTGCAGGTATGGGGTACCTACGGGGAAATTGTTCTATGTTCATGTCGCGAGACGTAGACATGGGCTCATGTCGACGGCCCATTGACCAATAAAATCTTGAGAATTTTCTTTGAAGTATGACAAAAATATATGTATTACCTATACATGGTGATGATTTTGAACCTATTCCGGTCCACCCAGGTTTGCAAGTACAAGTAGGGACAACACCGGGGGTGGCGCTATTTCTACAAACGGCATTGGTGGCATCACATGGATCTGTCATCGCACACTCGTCTATATCTGATACATTGGGAAAGTAGCATAAACATCATGAAACGTAAATGAACATATATAGGGAGTTCAAAATAGTGTACATTTGCTTTAAGTTCAGTGTATGTTCATTGGTGTACAAAGCGACGTTAATTATAATGAATATATTAATTGTCTATATCTGATAGTATGATATTATATAATAAGAAATCTAGTAAATATATGCATTACCTATACATGGTGATGATTTTAATCCTCTTCCGATCCACCCATATTTGCAGGTACAAGTAGGGACAACACCGGGGATGGCGCTATTTCTACAAACGGCATTGGTGGCATCACATGGATGTGTCGTCGCACACTCGTCTATGTCTGATACATTGGGAAAGTAGCATAAACATCATGAAACGTAAGTGAAGGCTGAGGAAACACTGTTAATATGCTCTTAGTTTAAACGTATTTATTTTGCATCGACTGTAACAAAAGCTCTCTGCTGAACTTAATTTAATCACTCTCGGTCTATAAACAGCGCATGCATTCAAACTATGATTAAGCTGGGCAATATGTTAAAATCTGTTTTTTAGAGTAACTGTATGTGGACTTCTTTCCAAAGCTGTATATTAGTATGATATATAATAAGAAATTAGTAATACTATTAGTTATTAGGATTTTTGACAGGGGACATGGGCTCACATTCCCCGCCTGGAAATTATATTGACCCGAGCCGTTAGGCGAGGGGGGATATACTTTCCAGGCAGGGAATGTGAGCCCATGTTACCTGTCAAGAATCCTAATAACGAATTTGTCATACTTCAAAGTTGTTACCATTTATTTAAGAAAAATGAAACAGCCGAAAACAAGTTTTCATTTTTATTGCGCAAATTTCCCCGTATCGTGCTTATAACTAGACGTTGTTTGTTTTCGTGACGTCTTCGCTCTAATGTCGTTATATTTGGCTGTTTTTTATAAAATAAACGTATTTTATCACTACGTTAATGTTTTATTATCTGTAAAATTGTAAAAAAATATATACTTACGATTATTTCAGACCTTTACACACAATGGAAAGCGCAGAAAAGCAATAGAAAGGAAACAATCGGCGGTTTCCAAAACGAATCGCAACATTATCGTCGCCATTTTGTTTTTGTGTATTGCAGGTATGGGGTACCTACGGGGAAATTGTTCTATGTTCACGTTGCGAGACGTAGACATGGGCTCATGTCGACGGCCCATTGACCAATAAAATCTTGAGAATTTTCTTTGAAGTATGACACAAATATATGTATTACCTATACATGGTGATGATTTTGAACCTGTTCCGGTCCACCCAGGTTTGCAAGTACAAGTAGGGACAACACCGGGGGTGGCGCTATTTCTACAAACGGCATTGGTGGCATCACATGGATCTGTCATCGCACACTCGTCTATATCTGATACATTGGGAAAGTAGCATAAACATCATGAAACGTAAGTGAACATATATAGGGAGTTCAAAATAGTGTACATTTGCTTTAAGTTCAGTGTATGTTCATTGGTGTACAAAGCGACGTTAATTATAATGAATATAAGAATTGTCTATATCTGATAGTATGATATTATATAATAAGAAATCTAGTAAATATATGCATTACCTATACATGGTGATGATTTTAATCCTCTTCCGATCCACCCATATTTGCAGGTACAAGTAGGGACAACACCGGGGATGGCGCTATTTCTACAAACGGCATTGGTGGCATCACATGGATGTGTCGTCGCACACTCGTCTATATCTGATACATTGGGAAAGTAGCATAAACATCATCAAACGTAAGTGAAGGCTGAGGAAACACTGTTAATATGCTCTTAGTTTAAACGTATTTATTTTGCATCGACTGTAACAAAAGCTCTCTGCTGATCTTAGTTTAATCACTCTCGGTCTATAAACAGCGCATGCATTCAAACTATGATTAAGCTGGGCAATATTTTAAAATCTTTTTTTTAGAGTAACTGTATGTGGACATCTTTCCAAAGCTGTATATTAGTATGATATATAATAAGAAATTAGTAATACTATTAGTTATTAGGATTTTTGACAGGGGACATGGGCTCACATTCCCCGCCTGGAACTTATATTGACCCGAGCCGTTAGGCGAGGGGGATATACTTTCCTGGCAGGGAATGTGAGCCCATGTTCCCTGTCAAGAATCCTAATAACGAATTTGTCATACTTCAAAGTTGTTACCATTTATTTAAGAAAAATAAAACAGCCAAAAACACGTTTTCATTTTCATTGCGCCAATTTCCCCGTATCGTGCTTATAACTAGACGTTGTTTGTTTTCGTGACGTCTTCGCTCTAACGTCGTTATATTTGGCGTTTTTTTTCATAAAATAAACGTATTTTATCACTACGTTAATGTTTTATTATCTGTAAAATTGTAAAAAAATATATACTTACGATTATTTCAGACCTTTACACACAATGGAAAGCGCAGAAAAGCAATAGAAAGGAAACAATCGGCGCTTTCCAAATTATCGTCGCCATTTTGTTTTTGTGTATTGCAGGTTTGGGGTACCTACGGGGAAATTGTTCTATGTTCACGTCGCGAGACGTAGACATGGGCTCATGTCAACGGCCCATTGACCAATAAAATCTTGAGAATTTTCTTTGAAGTATGACAAAAATATATATATTACCTATACATGGTGATGATTTTGAACCTGTTCCGGTCCATCCCGGTTTGCAAGTACAAGTAGGGACAACACCGGGGGTGGCGCTATTTCTACAAACGGCATTGGTGGCATCACATGGATGTGTCGTCGCACACTCGTCTATATCTGATACATAGGGAAAGTAGCATAAACATCATGAAACGTAAGTGAACATATATAGGGAGTTCAAAATAGTGTACATTTGCTTTAAGTTCAGTGTATGTTCATTGGTGTACAAAGAGACGTTAATTATAATGAATATATTAATTGTCTATATCTGATAGTATGATATTATATAATAAGAAATCTAGTAAATATATGCATTACCTATACATGGTGATGATTTTAATCCTCTTCCGATCCACCCATATTTGCAGGTACAAGTAGGGACAACACCGGGGATGGCGCTATTTCTACAAACGGCATTGGTGGCATCACATGGATGTGTCGTCGCACACTCGTCTATATCTGACACATTGGGAAATAGCATAAACATCATCAAAAGTAAGTGAACATATATAGGGAGTTCAAAATAGTGTACATTTGCTTTAAGTTCAGTGTACAGGTGTATGTTCATTGGTGTACAAAGAAGGATAAACATATCGGACAGGGAAAGCAGCATTCAAGGACGACAGTCAACCACAAAACACAAAAACAAACACGCAAACAGACAAACGAAAAGGCAAAAGTAATAAAAAATGCAAACGACATCACAAACACAAAAGGGTTGACAACAGGGCTACCGCCTTGAACGGTCAGTGGCAAAGTAGGCCACTGGGGTCTAAACCGGTTCTAGGGTGCACCAAACCTAAAACTAACCCTACTGTCAACCCATTAAAACAGGACAGCGTAAATAAATAAACCCCCGACATGATTTAATCTCTTAATTATAATGAACATATTAATCGTCTATATCTGAAGGTATGACATTATATAATAAGAAATTAGTAATACAAATATATGCGTTACCTATACATGGTGATGATTTTAATCCTCTTCCGGTCCACCCATTTTTGCAGATACAAGTAGGGACAACACCGGGGATGGCACTATTTCTACAAACGGCATTGGTGGCATCACATGGATGTGTCGTCGCACACTCGTCTATATCTGATACATTGGGAAAGTAGCATAAACATCATGAAACGTAAGTGAACATATATAGGGAGTTCAAAATAGTGTTCATCTGCTTTAAGTTCAGTGTATGTTAATTGGTGTACAAAATGACGTTAATTATAATGAACATTTTAATTGTCTATATCTGATACAATTGGTAAGGTGTCATAAACCTCATGAAGCGTAAGTGCACTTATATATACAGTTCAACATATTGTTAATTTGTTTTAATACAAATGAAATGCCAGATGTATTTAATGTTTTTCTTCAAAATGTTTGTTTTTATGATCCGTCGTTTGAAAATGAATAATTATCGCCATGCGACATAGTTCAATGATAGTAGTGCAATGGAAATGGTGACGTCATGATGCCATGCAATACGGTCGTCAGTGACTACTGCGTATAATATATAACAAACACAGACAAAATTAATTTTATTTGATCTCTGTGATCGTTTTAAAAATCAGTTTCATATTGTTTGTACTGTTTTACGTTTGTGCTGTCTTACAATTAGTATATTTTAATTGACAGAGTGCTTTTATAACATTGCTGCATTGCCGCTAGAGCTGCCTTCGTCTTAAGACTATAACGAATTCAAAATTAAAACATTACTAAATCCAAATCCAAAGAACAATACATCGGTATGTGTCTTTACAGATAACGAGGCTCTGTCATTTATTTTAAATAAGTATACAAGCAATGATAAACAAATTGTGCACCTGCTGAGATAATTTGAAATAATGAAATATAATATAATTTATTTTACAGCACGTCATTTGTCAGGTTATCCAATCGATTATCTGACTATTTATCCCGACAGGAGATCAGGTGGTTCAAGGCTCAAAAATGACCCAGATACCAAGCCTTCCGACGTATTCACTCTGCGATATGACATAAAAGATCTACTCATGTACTTAACAATTCGCCAGTTCCAACATGTTGCCGTGGAAAGATACACGCAATCAATGTACGCGGCAATGTTTATGCTACCATTTACGCCCTTCTTCGCCCGTGCGAGATAACATATACCTTTGCAATATAACAGGACATGGATGGAATTATTCGACATTTGGGACGATGGCGGTTTACAAAATATATACGTTAATACATTGAGGTCAGTGGGATTAGGGCCTTTATTATATAAGGTATCAACAGACAACATAGAACCATGAAAAGTAATTGTCCATATGTTTATGTCAATTACCTCAGTTATCCAGCTTACAGACGCCGGGAGCCAACCAAACTCGAGTCATTATTGACCCAACTTTGGGTTCATGTGGAGTCGTATTTTTTGTTTACACACGTCAAGTGACCTTACCGTAGGTTTACGTTAGGTCAATTGTGTTTATAACTACCAAGAATTACAAAAAATTCGGACAGGGAAAGTAGCGTTCAAGGAGGACAGTCAACCACAAAACACAGAAACAAACACGCAAACAGACAAACTATAACTACCAAGATATACATCTCTAGTGAAAGAGACATTCTGAAGTCGGTTATAGTTGACCAGTCTGTGAGAGATATTAAACGTATATGACTTAGTTTTGTTTAGTGATTTCAATCTATGTGAATTAGTTTTGTTAGCGTGTAACATTTATTTCAGAGTCGGGCCATGGGTTCATGTCGGAACGTTTTTTAGACGCGTTAAGGCATACTGTGCATTTCGCTAACACGTTAGAATATAATACGCTTAATGCCAAGGTCGGCAGCTATTTCGTTTCCATATGGCGATTTCATCAGTCAAATTGTCTGATGAGAGTGGCGAAAATCGACATAGCTAATTAAAAATACATGTACAAGTAAGGTTATATCAAAACGATTAATGTTTTTAATAGCAAAACAGTTATTTCCAATTAACGACAAATCGTGTAACAACCTCGATTACGTGATATTGCATAATAATATTTAGTAATCGATTTTTATAGTGCTTTAATCTATATCATTTTCGGTATGTAATTACCGGAAATTAATATTTGTTATATCATATTACACTGTTTCATGCAATAGTACAGGATTATTATTTTAACGATAAAAAGCATTCACAGTCTTGTGAATACACAGTCGCATTGTGGCATATATCGACACTACACTGACTAGTTCTTGTTACTTACTTCCCAGAATAAACTCTCCTGTACTGTTCCTTTTAAATAGGACTAAACATAATGTGCTTTCTCTCAAAGGTGTTCCTCTTCTAAATGTCTGTTTCTGTGATGCGTCTTTAAACAATAATAGGTATCGCAAATCGATAGAGCTCAATGATATTTGTGCGTAATAAAATTTGATACAACATAATGTCATTCAATACGGTCGACAGCAATCTTTCCGTATCATCCTGACCATATGCATGTATATATACTGAACCAAACAGCTAACGCACTAGTAGACAATACTTATTATGAACTTATGTATGAACTTATTCTTTCATTACTTCTCATGAACAGACTCAATAAAACCGAGTCTGCTGCTTTATTCTCTTAATTGAGTTGGTTGCTCACAAAGGATCACCTTTATCAGTATTTATTAAGATTCACACTAGCGTTCGTTTAGTGCAGTGTGGCGGCTGTAAAAAGTCTCCCAGTGCCACGAATCAGTAGTGTTATTTTTACTGGTCCTTTGTGATCAACGAGCCCAATATAGGTGGTTTTGAAGTAGAATACCGCTTAATCCGGTGCTAGTGGGCGTGAGAGGTGTTGCTTCTTTCATTACTTCTCATGAACAGACTCAATAAAACCGAGTCTGCTGCTTTGTTCTCTTAATTGTGTTTGTTGCTCACAAAGGATCACCTTTATCATTATTTATTAACATTCACACTAGCGTTCGTTTAGTTCAGTGTGGCGGCTGTAAAAAGTCTTCCCGTGCTACGAATCAGTAGTATTATTTTTACTGGTCCTTTGGGACCAACGAGCCCAATATAGGTGGTTTTTAAGTAGAATACCGCCTAATCCGGTGCTAGTGGGCGTGAGAGTTGTTGCTTCTTTCATTTCTTCTCATGAACAGACTCAATAAAACCGAGTCTGCTGCTTTATTCTCTTAATTGTGTTTGCTGCTCACAAAGGATCACCTTTATCATTATTTATTAACATTCACACTAGCGTTCGTTTAGTTCAGTGTGGCGGCTGTAAAAAGTCTCCCCGTGCTACGAATCAGTAGTAGTATTTTTACTGGTCCTTTGGGACCAACGATCCCAATATAGGTGGCTTTAAAGTAGAATACCGCTTAAGCCGGTGCTAGGGGGCGTGAATGGTTTTGCTTCTTCCATTACTTCTCATGAACAGACTCAATAAAATCGAGTCTGCTGCTTTATTCTCTTAATTGTGTTGTTGATCAGAAAGGATCACCTTTATAATTATTTATTAACATTCACACTAGCGTTCGTTTAGTTCAGTGTGGCGGCTGTAAAAAGTCTCCCCGTGCTACCAATCAGTAGTGTTATTTTTACTTGTCCTTTGTGACCAACGAGCCCAATATAAGTGGTTTTGAAGTAGAATACCGCTTAAGCCGGTGCTAGTGGGCGTGAGTGGTGTTGCTTCTTCATTACTTCTCATGAACAGACTCAATAAAACCGAGTCTGCTGCTTTATTCTCTTAATTGTGTTTGTTGCTCACAAAGGATCACCTTTATCAGTATTTATTAACATTCACACTAGCGTTCGTTAGTTCATGTGGCGCTGTAAAATGTCTCCCCGTGCTACGAATAAGTAGTATTATTTTTACTGGTCCTTGGGACCAACGAGACCCAATATAGGTGGCTTTAAAGTAGAATAACACTTAAGCCGTGCTAGTGGCGTGAGAGTGTTGCTTCTTTCATTACTTCTCATGAACAGACTCAATAAAACGAGTCTGCTGCTTTATTCTCTTAATTGTGTTTGTTGCTCACAAAGGATCACCTTTATCAATTTTTATTAACATTCACACTAGCGTTCGTTAGTTCAGTGTGGCGGCTGTAAAAAGTCTCCCGTGCTACGAATCAATAGTATTATTTTTACTGGTCCTTTGGGCCCAACGAGCCCAATATATGTGGCTTTGAAGTAGAATACCGCTTAAGCCGGGGCTAGTCGGCGTGAGAGGTGTTGCTTCTTTCATTACTTCTCATGAACAGACTCAAAAAACCGAGTCTGCTGCTTTATTCTCTTGTGTTTGTTGCTCACATAGGATCACCTTTATCAGTATATATTAACTTCACACTAGCGTTCGTTTAGTGCAGTGTGGCGGCTTGTAAAACGTCTCCCGTGCTACGAATTAGTAGTGTTACTTTTTACTGGTCCTTTGTGACCAACGAGCCCAATATAAGTGGTTTTGAAGTAGAATACGGCTTAAGCCGGTGCTAGTGGGCGTGAGAGGTGTTGCTTCTTTCATTACTTCTCATGAACAGACTCAATAAAACCGAGTCTGCTGCTTTATTCTCTTAATTGTGTTTGTTGCTCACAAACGATCACCTTTATCATTATTTATTAACATTCACACTAGCGTTCGTTTAGTGCAGTGTGCGGCTGTAAAAAGTCTCCCGTGCTACGAATCAGTAGTATTATTTTTACTGGTCCTTTGGGACCAACGAGCCCAATATAGGTGCTTTAAAGTAGAATACCGCTTAAGACGGTGCTAGTGGGCGTGAGAGGTGTTGCTTCTTTCATTACTTCTCATGAACAGACTCATTAACCGAGTCTGCTGCTTTATTCTCTTAATTGTGTTTGTTGCTCACAAAGGATCACCTTTATCATTATTTATTAACATTCACAGTAGCGTTCGTTTAGTTCAGTGTGGCGGCTGTAAAAAGTCTCCCGTGCTACGAATCAGTAGTATTCTTTTTTACTGGTCCTTTGTGACCAACGAGCTCAATATAGTGGTTTTGAAGTAGAATACCGCTTAATCGGTGCTAGTGAGCGTGAGAGGTGTTGCTTCTTCATTACTTCTCATGAACAGACTCAATAAAACCGAGTCTGCTGCTTTATTCTCTTAATTGTGTTTGCTGCTTACAAAGGATCACCTTTATCATTATTTATTAACATTCACACTAGCGTTCGTTTAGTTCAGTGTGGCTGCTGTAAAAAGTCTCCGTGCTACGAATCAGTAGTGTTATTTTGTACTGGTCCTTTGGGACCAACGAGCCCAATATAGGTGGCTTTTAAGTAGAATACCGCTTAAGCCGGTGCTAGGGTGCGTGAGAGGTGTTGCTTCTTTCATTACTTCTCATGAACAGACTCAATAAACGAGTATGCTGCTTTATTCTCTTGTGTTTGTTGCTCACAAAGGATCACCTTTATCAGTATCTATTAACATTCACACTAGCGTTCGTTTAGTGCAGTGTGGCGGCTGTAAAAAGTCTCCCCGTGCTACGAATCAGTAGTGTGTATTTTTACTGGTCCTTTGTGACCAACGAGCCCAATATAAGTGGTTTGAAGTAGAATACCGCTTAAGCCGGTGCTAGTGGGCGTGAGAGGTGTTGCTTCTTTCACTACTTCTCATGAACCAGACTAAAAAAAACGATCGTCTGCTGCTTATTCTCTTAATTGTGTTTGTTGCTCACAAAGGATCACCTTTATCAGTATTATTAACATGCACACTAGCGTTCGTTAGTGCAGTGTGGCGGCTGTAAAAAGTCTCCCCGTGCTACGAATCAGTAGTATTATTTTTACTAGTCCTTTGTGACCAACGAGCCCAATATAAGTGGCTTTGACGGTAGAATACCGCTTAATCCGGTGCTAGTGGGCGTGAGAGGTGTTGCTTCTTTCATTACTTCTCATGAACAGACTCAATAAAACCGAGTTTGCTGCTTTATTCTCTTAATTGTGTTTGTTGCTCACAAAAGGATCACCTTTATCATTATTTATTAACATCACACTAGCGTTCGTCTTTAGTTTCAGTGTGGCGGCTGCAAAAAGTCTCCCCGTGCTACGAATCAGTAGTATTAGTTTTACTGGTCCTTTATGACCACGAGCCAATATAAGTGGTTTTAAAGTAGAATACCGCTTAAGCCGGTGCTAGTGGGCGTGAGAGGTGTTGCTTCTTTCATTACTTCTCATGAACAGACTCAATAAACCGAATCTGCTGCTTTATTCTCTTAATTGTGTTTGTTGCTCACAAAGAACACCTTTATCAGTATTTATTAACATTCACACTAGCGTTCGTTTAGTTCAGTGTGGCGGCTGTATAAGAGTCCTCACCCGTGCTACGAATCAGTAATATTATTTTTACTGGTCCTTTGGGACCAACGAGCCCAATATAGGTGGCTTTAAAGTAGAATACTGCTTACAAGCCGGTGCTAGTGGGCTTGAGAGGTGTTGCTTCTTTCATTACTTCTCATGAACAGACTCAATAAAACCGAGTCTGCTGCTTTATTCTCTTGTGTTTGTTGCTCACAAAGGATCACCTTTATCAGTATTATTAACATTCACACTAGCAGTTCGTTTAGTTCAGTGTGAGCGGCTGTAAAAAGTCTCCCCTTGCTACGAATCAGTAGTATTATTTTTACTGGTCCTTTAGGGACCAACGAGCCCAATATAGGTGGCTTTAAGTAGATACCGCTTAGCGGTGCTAGGGGCGTGAGAGGTGTTGCTCTTTCATTACTTCTCATGAACAGACTCAATAAAACCGAGTCTGCTGCTTTATTCTCTTGTGTTTGTTGCTCACAAAGGATCACCTATATCATTATTTATTAACATTCACACTAGCGTTCGTTTAGTGCAGTGTGGGCCACAGCTGTAAAAAGTCTTCCGTGCTACGAATCAGTAGTGTTATTTTTACTGGTGCTTTGGGACCAACGAGCCCAATATAGGTGGCTGAAGTAGATTACGCTTAAGCCAGTGCTAGGAGAGCGTGAGAGGTGTTGCCTTCTTCATTACTGTCTCTTAACCTCAGTAACCGAGTGCTGCTCTTTATCTCTTAATTGTGTTTGTTGCTCACAGAGGATCACCTTTATCAGTATTTATAATTATATGCCGACTGTATACGCGTTGGAGACAGGTTATTTGAATGATTTGTTTTAATTTACAGTCGTTATTGACAAGATATTTAGTTAGTATAAAAAGGAGGTGTGTGTGGTTTCAGGACAGTTTCCAGAGCGGGCTTCAAACCAAGCAACTGTAAAAGCTTTGTCAGCCATGGCTGTTAACTCAAGTACAATATCATTTACAAAAAATCTAAATGATCAGCATACTTGGGCCAAAAAGCCCTACCTGAAACATATTATTAGTTACTTGAGCAAACCCACTCTAGAAACTATCGCTGACCCCCCCCCACCAC
>JAWPHD010012355.1:0-76382 GCA_037043455.1 Cyrtodaria siliqua
TCGACAGGCCATTTATAGCATGACGGTAGAAGATTCCTACACCGTAAAAAACTAGAGCTGCGTTAATCGGTTTGCTCTCAACTTTGAAATGTGCAACCGTTCTCTTATTTCTTCAGGTGACAAGAATAGAACATCTTCATGACTTCTGCCAAGTTTGGATGCCACGGGGTGATTATCGAGGAATATATGACAGTTGAATTATTAGTGAAATGGAGTTAGTTTTGAGGGGTGCTGAAAAAGACTTGAATTTTTTGTGTGGATATTCTGAGCTTCAGAGGAAGGTTGGAGATTTAAAGAAAGACCAATGGACATTTTACAGTATGTAAGCAGTGGTCTACAAGTGACGGTTTCTATATATATATCATATATTGTTGATAAATTCACTAGTGAGATGCTATATAGTATGAACATATGTACCTTATATAGTCTGGACAGGTCTTATATAGTATGGACAGGCCTTCAATAATATGGACATGTTATTACAGTATGGACATGCCTTATATAGTATGGACATGCCTTAAATAGTATGGACAGGCCTTATATAGTATGGACAGGCCTTCTAAAATATGGACAGGCCTTATATAGTATGGACATATTACAGTATGGACATGCCTTATATAGTATGGATATAACTTATATAGTATGGGCATGCCTTATATAGTATGGATAGGTTTTACATAGTATGGACAGGCCTTATATAGTATGGACATGCCTTATATAGTATGGACAGGCCTTACATAATATGGACATGTTATTACAGTATAGGCATGCCTTATATAGTATGGACAGGCCTTATTTAGTATGGACATGCCTTATATAGTATGGACAGGCCTTATATAGTATGGTCATGTCTCATATAGTATGGACAGGACTTATATAGTATGTACATGCCTTATATAGTATTGACAAGCCTTATATAGTATGGACAGGTTTAATATAGTATGGACAGGTCTTACATAGTATGGACATGTTATTACAGTATGGGCATGCCTTATATATTATGGACATGCCTTATATAGTATGGACAGGCCTTATATAGTATATGGGCATGCCTTATATAGTATGAGCATGCCTTATATAGTATGGACATGCCTTATATAGTATGAATATAGCGGCCAGAATGATTGCTTCCAAGTTTGTAACAACATCGTAGGCAGTTATCGATGTTCTTGTAATGGAGGTTGCCATCTTGATATGACCGATAGGGCAACTTGTTAACGTAAGTATAACTACTCGAAGATGTATTTTACAAAATATAATAACATATTTATCTTAAACTTGATCTATCCTATAAAGTCATCTTGCATTCGTAAGTATATGTATGCGTAAATGAATTTTACAATAACATATACGTTTTGAACTTGATCTATCTTATACGATGACTTGCATTCGTTAAGTATATATATATGCGTAAATGTATTTTACAATAACATATACGTTTTGAACTTGATCTATCTTATACAATAACTTGCATACGTAGGTATATTAATGCGTAAATGTATTTTACAATAACATATACGTTTTGAACTTGATCTATCCTATACGACAACTTGCATACGTAAGTATATTTATGCATAGATGTATTTTACAATATAACATACGTCTTAAACTTAAAATACACAATAGAATACGAACGTAAGTATATTGATGCCTAGATGCATATTACACAACTTATAAATAAAAAAAATATATTTCATATTTGATCTGTCCTATAGGGCATCTTGCATACGTACAGCAATTTGAAAACGCAACAATTAGTTTTTTGTGTTTTATTTCTTGAGATGTTAAAGATGTTAAAGATAATGTGCTTTTACTGAAAGAAGTAGAGCGAGTCTGATGCAGCTGTTTATAACCATATGTTAGTTAATCTTTGGGACAAAGAGATTTTTGAACTGAAAAATGCAATCTTGATTTTAGCAAAAGACCAACATGTACTGAGTATAAATATATACGTTAAAGTATTTGTATTTTTTTTTTTACAATAAACTTATTGATTTAAAGAATTTATAAATATATAAGTTAGAGTATTTGTATTTTTATTTTACAATAAACAAATTGATTGAAAGAATTTACCAATAAATATATTATTAAAATGTATCAGAAATGTATTTAACATATATTTCAGCTTCAATACCATGTGATTTCAACCCGTGTCTCGCAAATGCGGACTGTAATGTTATAATAATGTGGAAACGTGCTTCTGTCATACAGGATATGAGTTTGTTACTCGTTCCAGAACTCACTGTACAGGTGAATGAGAGTTGTGGCTGACTCTAAAACATAGCACGTGTGAATGTTCTTGAAACAGAATAGAGAAGAAACTGATGTATTTGAAGGCGATTAACAGTGGCTCGTTACACATACAGACTGTTCAGTGCTGTCTGTGTATGTTCTTAGATTTGTTGCGTCGATTAATTTATTTTTAAATGATCCATCTTCTTTGCAGAATAATGGTAATCACATGTTCATACGTGTTTCTATAATGCGTGATTGAACTCAAACGAACTCGCCGACAATGATTAAAAAGTCTACGTCTTTCGGTGGCACATTGGTCAGGATGTACTATCATGGTTAAATTTGGGAATCAACTCGTTGGTTAGTCCATTTATTTTTCAGGTCAACCTACCCGGTACGCAGTATAGTCTACTGGTCCTGGAATTCACAGTCATGATTGCAGGGTTACTCGTTGGTATATAGGGACTTAAACAGGCACGCCGAGGGCTCAATGACAATGTAAATCAATGTAAACAAGAATTAGAACCATCTGCTGTTATTAAAGTAGATATTTGACCCAAGATCTGTGATCTTGACCTTCTGACAATAAATGTGCAGTTTGATGAAGTAATATTTATAAAGGAAGTATTGATGTATGAAGACAAGGAAAATGTTAAGCAACTATGGAGTTTAAGCAATGTTGATGTTCGGTACATTTGATCTCAGACTTTGCCATGATTAGTGGACGCACGCCAACGACTATGCATATGGTACGTTTGATCTCAGACTGTGTCACGGTTAATGGACGCTCGCCACTGACTAAGCATATCATCATTTTATCTCAGACTGAGTCATGGTTAGTGGACGCTCGCCAATGTCTATGTACATGTAATTTTGATCTCAGACTGTGTCATGGTTAGTGGACGCTCGCCAATGACTATGTATATGCAAAGTCTGATGGAGGAAATAAGATTATGTGTTGTAAGGAAAGCTGTTTTCCGTTAAGTTTTCGAATGGACTAACAGAAGCAAAATGAAGGCCCAATTGCTATATCCCATTATGAGATGGTAGCGGGAAAACAGACGGCCCAATTACTATATCCCATTATGAGATGGTAGCGGGATAACATGGTAGCGGGATAACAGACGACCCTATTACTACATCCCATTATGATAGGGTAGCGGGATAACATGGTAGAGGGACAACAGACGGCCCCATTACTATATCCCATTATGAGATGGTAGCGGGATAACATGGTAGCGGGATAAAAGATGGCCCTATTACTATATCCCATTATGAGATGGTAGCGGGACAACATACGGCCCCATTACTATATCCCATTATGAGATGGTAGCGGGATAACAGACGGCCCCATTACTTTATCCCATTATGAGATGGTAGCGGGATAACAGACGGTCCAATTACTATATCCCATTATGAGATTGTAGAGGGATAACATGGTAGAGGAATAACAGATGGCCCCATTACAATATTCTGTTATGAGATGGAAGCGGGATAACAGACGGCCCCATTACTATATCCCATTATGAGATGGTAGCGGGATAACAGACGGCCCCATTACTATATCCCATTATACGATGGTAGCGGGATAATAGATGGCACTATTACTATATCCCACCCATTATGAGATGGTAACGGCATAACAGACGGCCCTATTACTATATCCCACCCATTATGAGATGGTAGCGGGATAACAGACGGCCCCATTACTATATCCCATTATGAGATGGATACGGGATAATAGACGTCCCCATTACTATATCCCATTATGAGATGGTAGCGGGATAACAGATGGCCCCATTACTATATTCCATTATGAGATGTTAACGGGATAACAGACGGCCCCATTACTATATCCCATTATGAGATGGAAGCTGGATAACAGACGGCCCCATTACTATATCCAATTATGAGATGGTAGCGGGATAAAAGATGGCCCTATTACTATATCCCATTATGAGATGATAGCGGGATAACACAAGGTTTAGGGATTTAGATACATTATATGTTACTCCACTAAATTAAATAAGTTGTCGAATTTGCTCTAAGTCTCGGGATGTAAACAGAATATGTCAAATATGTGTACCAAATGTAAAATATATGATGTTCAGTTTGATAAAATCCTGATCAAATAATGGATGGTCTAGAGAAATATTACAACAAACAGGTATAACGACGAATGTAGTTGCAAACAATATAAGACATTCTGGAAATTATAACTCAATTTTTAATAGTACTTACACTATAGTATTTAATGATAATGGTTGCGTAGAGAGTTACTCTATTCTCTATACATATATCGAGTTGAACCTTTCCCTAGTCTTAAATAGTGGATGTTGCATTAACTGAATATAATTTATTAATTATGTTACATTTATATTTTCAGATATTCTACAGTGTGAAAAGACACCTAGATCTTGTCCACAGCAGTGTAACGAAAAGGCAGGAGGGTTCTCGTGTTCCTGTAATGAAACCGGATCAGTGTACATGCATTGGTAAGCACAGAAACAAATAACTACACACCTAAGATATCACCATGAATAGTGAAGCCTCTATAACAAATGTGGTTAGAGCACTGGGCCCAGACGCGGAAGGTCGTGGGTTCAAACCCTGCCGGATGCTGGTCTACATTCAACTATAGTTCTCCGTTCTATATTCGACTCCAGTTCTCCGTTCTACATTCGACTCTATTTCTCTTTCTACATTCGACTTCACTTCTCCGTTCTACATTCGAACTTACTTCTCCGTTCTACATTCGACTCTAGTTCTCCGTTCTACATTCGACTCCAGTTCTCCGTTCTGCATTCGTCTTCAAATTTCCGTTCTACATTCAAACATAATTCCCCGTTCTACATGTTCGAATGTAGAACGGAGAACTGAATCGAATATAGAACGGAGAACTGGGTTCCAAAGTAGGACGGAGAACTGAAGAAAGATAAAACATATCGGGCAGGGAAAGCAGCATTCAAGGACGACAGTCAACCACAAAACACAAAAACAAACATGCAAACAGACAAACGAGAAGGCGAAAGTAATAAAAAATGCAAACGACATCACAAAACAAAAGGGTTGACAATAGAGCTACCGTCTTGGAACGGTCAGTGGCATCAAAGGTCAGTGCGGGTTTAAACCGGTTCTAAGGTGCCCCAAACCTCACACTTACCCTACTGTCATCCCATTAAAACAGGACAGTGCAAATAAAGAAATCCCCGCCATGATTTAATCTCTATCCAACAAGGCAGCATCAATAGGCAATATAAGTAAAACACAAATATGCCCGTGTAAATATAATGCAAAAAAAACAATAGCCTAGAAAGCCATAATGAAGGTACTCAATGACTTGGCAGAAGCCAGAGCAACAAGAGAATAAACCATTAAGGGCACGACAAAAAAGATCATAGACAAACATCAAACGCCACCGTCCCAATGGACTTTAGGTAGGCGTCATCATAGGGTCCGCAGCCTGTCCGGTCATCGTACAATTAAAGAGGAAAGCATAGTGGCGAACTGTAAAAGGGTCCACCACCAAGCATGCAGTACGTTGCAAAATGATAGGGTCATAACTTCTTTTGATAAACTTTTTAACAAGTTTAACACAGATAGTATGAAAGTGATCATGACCAAGAATCTTACGAAGTTTATAAATCACATCACCATAGAAATCTGGTTGTGATAGTCCTTGTCGCAGAAGAGTCCTTAAAATAATTTTATATATGTAAGTTATATATACTTACTTCATCGTCCGTAAGTTAAAAAACGGTATATAGATGTTGTAAAACTTGGCTGTTGTTGGCGAGAAGTCAGGAGACATTCTTGAAAATTTGTAATGCACATCAATGTTCATTCATACGTTTGTCAAATTTCTCCGTTCGTACTCTTCTTGCGTACTCTTTAATCCAACATTGTCATAAAACTTAATGAAAGAAAAGCTAAATAAAAAAATAACTTTGCAAGAGAGACAACATGTTTAACTTGTACAGTTTTACCAACAGAAATGACACTATACGGGCTTGCAATGAAGTTTGTTTCATTTATACTAGAAACTTATTGGAATTATTGATTATAATTCAATTGTTAAAATACCCATTGGTTCTAACTGTGTACCTTCTGTCACAAAGCTGTTTGTATGCTTTTCATTTTGAGTGAGCGATGACCCGACAGAGTGTGTACCCTATGGTGACTTACAGGTAAATCCTAAAAAGGATGCTCCGTGGCCGAGTGGTTAACGACGTTGCGTGATAAACATTCGCCTCTCACCGCTGCGGTTTAGAATCCCACTGGGAGCTCGATTTGTATGTGAGGAAGTGTCGATTCTTACGGATGGCGGGAGGTGTACGGTACTGGTTCCACCGACGAAAAATGGGTGGTCTGCCTCCACTACAAATCCACCGTCAAATATAAAAGTGAGTATGATAATGGACCTTTGAAAACGGCCGAGCACGACACATACGAAATATTTCAGTCTCGGTTT
This sequence comes from Cyrtodaria siliqua, assembly GCA_037043455.1. Taxonomy (NCBI): domain Eukaryota; kingdom Metazoa; phylum Mollusca; class Bivalvia; order Adapedonta; family Hiatellidae; genus Cyrtodaria; species Cyrtodaria siliqua. Next base: position 6,707 of record JAWPHD010012355.1, read on the forward strand.
GATTGAGACTGTTCATGAGCGATCGTGAAATATGCTAGCTACCGTTCACGCCCTCTAGCCCCGGGTTGAGGAGAACTCAATATTCATAAAAATCAACAGTACAGAATTTGAACCATCCCGAAGATGGCAAGCATATGGCGGTGGATATGGCATTATTTGTATCTTTATTTCATCCCCTATATCCAGCGGCTTATGGTCCCATGATCTAATAAAATCGTATGCCCCGAAGAGCGAAATAATAAACTAAAAGGAATTTAGTTGGGAGCAGCGGTTGTGAAGCCTGCGTATCACAAGTAACAGCCAAAAGACTACGTATGAAAATGACGTAACACGCCATACAAACAAACAAACGAACAAATAAAAAGTATGTATCTATCTTCAGTATTGTCATATAAGTCATTGAGTACCTACCCTTTGGTTTCCTAGGCTTTTTTTATATTTATATATGCATGCGCATCTTTGTGTTGTACTTAAAGTGCGTAAAAATGCTGCACCATTTTCCTAGAGAATATAGCCTGGCGGTGATTTATTTTCCTAGAGGATATAGCCTGGCGATGATTTATTTTCCTAGAGGGTATAGCCTGGCGGTGATTTATTTATTTACACGCTATCGTTTAATTGGGATGACCAGTTCAGAATGAGGTTTGGTGCGCCCTAGAAACTGGTTTAAACCACCAGTGGCCGTTTTGCCACTGACCTTTATAAGACGGTCCCCTATTGTAAACCCTGCTATAATTGTTGTTTTGAATACTTTGCCTCTATCTATCCATGTAATTGTTGTGTTTTAATGCCTTTTTTTTGTTTTGATGACTAGAAATGTTACATTTTTTTACTTTTAAACCTAACTTTTCCGGCAGCGATTTATATGATTTTATAATTGCACATGGTAAGGTATCAATGAACAGGTTCTGTGAGTTGTTCACTTTGATAAGGCAATCTTATAATTACACATGGTAGCAGTGAACAGTTTATCTGTGTTGTAAGGCAAACTAACTCGCTCGCATCCCTTACATGAGAACAAAATAGTTGTGTGCTGATGTGTTCTTCTAGCATGCTGTGCTTCAAAGGTCAATGTGTAATAAATAGTTAACGCATGTCATGAATTTGACCAGAACGAAGCCTTGATTAAAAAACTAACATTGGCATGTTTACGTCTTCGTGACAACCAATTTTTGTTTTAATATTGTTTTAACACACGTGAATTGATCTGTTATTATATTAAACTTTGTTCCCAGTTACTCCTCAGATATAACTCTATTTTCTCTCGGCAGCTATTTTACCTATCTTAAAACCTTGCTTTTATTTGTAAGAAACAGTTTCCATGATGAGTCTATAGATTGGTTAATACCATGTATGCTAATGAGCTTGATCTCGGCAACGCTAACTATTCCGAGCATTTCTCGATGGTTATCTCTATTGAAAATGTAGAAATATTAAACAATATCTGAGATAAGAGAGAGGGTTCCCGTTTTGATAGTCATTGTTTACCCTTACACGGGACTGTTTGTAGAGTGACTGTAACAGATGGAGCTTATGTTTTTTACCTTATTCATCACCGTAGTCATGATTTGACATTCGATACATTTGTATAACTAAACAGATTCCCCATCTAGGTTACTGTAACAATAAACCTAGAATAAACATAGCGAAATTACATTATCGTAACTTTTAGCTATTTGTAAAGAACCTTTTTGCGATAAGGACTATAATTTACTTCTATCGAAGATCGAACACAAACATTAAAGGTTTCCATCCCTGTTAGGATTTAAGTAGACGCCATCATAGGGTCTACAATCTCTCGAGTCATCGCGCAGTCAAGGAGGAAAACATAGTGACTGTAAATGGGACAACCACTAGACATGAAGTGCATTGTAAAATGATAGGGTTATAACCTCTTTTAATAATCTTTTTATAACTATAAATGTTATCAGGATCACGTCACCAAAGAAGTCAGATTATGATTGTCGCAGAGGAGTTATCAAATTAATTGTAAATGTATGTGGAAAAGGCAGACCTGATGGAGTACCGTTTTAGTTATAAAAGTTAAAAATGTTAAAGTTTTTAACTTGACTACAAGCTCTATAAAACGAAAAGCTTGAGATAGCTTTACTGTAAGTTGAGAAACATTTACAGCTTGCATTTTTTCGGGCAACACCCCCGTCTACGGGGGTATATAGACGGGGGTGTAATTAACAATGTTAAAATTGAAATCACCTCCCTTGTATTTTCTTTTGCTTGTAAGTATTTCTCCATTTTCAATCGGAATATGTCAAGAAAGAAGTGACACTATCAGAGATATTAGCTTTCGTTAAAGGTATTTCGGCTAGATACTATTAACCATAGTAGAATAGAAATGATTGTCAATTTTTGATAAATCATCCAGATACCGAGTGAAGTTATAAAAGTTTTGGTGACATCTGCCTGAGTATCTGGTGAATGACTCATTTGAACACCAACAACTTTAAACAACAGTTCCATATTTGTCGAACATATTGTCTTAGTCAGTTCATAAATATTTCAAAATTTCTTGGCCGTTAGTAAAAACTGCTTTAATAATGTTATAGATAAAACATAAGTCTCGACCAGCCAGACCGTATCATGCATATGTCTTTCTTGCAGATATCAATCTGCGCAGATTAGGCCAATTAAAGCGGCCACTAGCGATTAGCGCAATTTATTCGCGCGTTTCTTTCACTCGCATTAAGTTGACGTTTGCATGACGTCATGTTGTTAATAAACGTACAACGTCTATTGTTGATGCATCACTAAACTTATTAACGTCACTTGCTGCTTTTTAAGAAATTATTATTAAATTAACCTAAAAATACGTTTTTTGAAAGTCTCGTTGAATCTCTCAACATTTCGCCAAAATCACTCAAAACTTTGGGGCGATTTCAAACTTCTTTGAATTAAAAAAAATCCGGGGTTCAATCCTCCGTGGTGCCACTGAGTTCTGTCGCTGTGTTCTTGGGCAAGACACTTTCCCTTAGCCTCGTCCGTCGGATGGGGACGTAAACCGGGCGGTCCCGTGTATCGGTCTATCCTCCGAACACATTAAAGAACCATGGGAATCTATTCGATAATAAGAGTAGCGCAGGTTCCCAGATTCCTATGTATCCATCCCCTCTCTCTGGGGCGGCTCTAAATAACCTATACTTTGTTGATGAGCCGTTAAACAAAAGTTAATTCGATTGTAATTGTCTATTCTATCGTATGCGTGTTTTCGGTTGGTAGTGTTCTGTGAATGCTACATTTCCTGTTCGAATATTAAGCCTACTTCAAATACGTAACAATATATGTTTGGAAGTGTTTCTTATTTTTTCTTTTTTTTTTGTTAGTTAGTATATGACTTTTATGACTTTTATGACTTTTTCACACTATCTAGAAACATTACCACATAAAAGATATTGGATTTCTGCTTTCTTCCTTTTTATTATCCCACCCATCTGTTTTACACTATCATTATATTACCGATATTACCGAATTACTGAATTTTAATAAATACAAATCGTCTACATACATTTGTTATAAAAAAAATAATTAATAACTAATAACATCATTCAAATTAAAATTAAAAACGAAATAAGATGTGTTTATCAAACTCAATTTATCAAGCACTGGTTTGATCAGATTGCAGCATGCCTGTAATTGCATTTTTGTTTTGTAAAATGTACAGTACATCCGGGTCATTTCATCAAGATAGGCAATGAAGTAAATCATCACAGTATTTATGTTGTATTTTATTAAGAAGGACAAAGAACAATACAAACACATTGTAATTATTATACTTGTTTAAGCACTTGATTGGAAAATATAGGTTATTCTATTCTTATCTAAGATAACAGAACTTGATTTTAATTTACGGAAACAAACATTCTTGCAGTTACAAGTAAGTTTACCATGCTCATTTAGATAAAATATTTAACAAACCGTCCACAAACAATGCTTAATAAGTGTTTCATGTCCAAATCATCTCTGCAATTGGCTTCATACTGAATTCTACAATGTCGTTTTTGGTCGTTTCCAAAGGTCCATTATCATACTCTTTTCTACGATGTGGCTTACATTTGATCAAACTTGCCTTTGGTAACTTTGAATAAACAAGTATAACATACCGCCAAAATGTATGTTAGGGCCCATAAAGATAAATCGAATGAATGAATAATTTGACTTAAAAGAAGTCAAATTACATAAAAACAGAAGGAAGAAATTCGGGACCGTGACTGAAATTCGACGTAAGCGTACTTTCGAAGTAAGCTTGCTTGAGCAATCGAGTGTGGACACTATGTATGCATATACAAAAATGCACAGAAAGCTCAAACGCAAGTACACAATAACTTGACATTAGCCAGAGCTCACGTCAAGACATGACTACTTTACTATGTCGAAGAAACAGCCCAGACACATGCATTCACTTGCATTTAGAGTACATGTAATAGATACAACAACTGACAACTACAATCACTAATTACTCCAAAACAATAGTACGCTGGAATGCCCTACTTCCTCACTTTACTGTGATTTGCACTCTTGATAACACGGCTTCGTCAGCTAAGAAGCGTCATCCCCAGAGCCCAAGTAGAATTATGTCATTACAGAAAAAACTACAAAAAGAGAACAGAGGAAGCAGGTGGAGATTAACATTTATTTGTCTAAGGCATTTTATCGCGTGTCTCAGCCTTTCATCGCGTGTCTCATCTAAGACTAAACCATATATGACGAATATACGTCACTACGTTATATCAGAGGCCAGACGCACGTCTGGATCAAGTCCTTTTTATCAGACATGGCATTGTAGATGAAGCTACTACGGAAAGGGCACCAACGGTAAGCGGGGTTTTACCAAAGACTTTCCTGTGACTCTCCCTGATGTTCATTAACGACCTGCTGGCAACGACCAACAGCAAAGAGACGAATATAAACCGATAACTTTCATCATATACAAATAAAGGTGGAACGTCGAACAGGAAATGTAGCATACGCAGAGTACAATGATTAAAAAAACAGGTATTTTAAAAAAAAAAAAGCAAATAAAGGATAAATGGAAGCAAAATATTCTACACAACAAACATAAAAGGTTGACAACATGGGTATCCACGGTACGGTCGGTGGCAAAAAGGATGCTGCGGGTTTGATCTCGGTTCTAGGATATACCAATACTCGCTCTTACCCGATTGTCATCTCAATTAAACAGTATAAAATAAATAACGATATCCTCTTTTAGAAATCTGTGCAGCATTAATAGTCGTTTTAAAGAAAATACAAAGATGAACATGTATATATGAATATTAAAAGCCTAGAAAACCACAAAGTAAGTACTCAGTCACTTGACAGAAGGCAGAACCGCAGTATAAGTAACCGTTAGATGCACGGCAAGACACGATTGAAGATAAACATTACACGCTATCATCATTTTCAGTATTTAAGTAGACGTCCTCATAGGATTCACAATAATATCGGATCTATCTATCGCACACAGAGACAAGGGTTGTGGCGAACTGGACATGAGTCAACCACTAAAAAGTAATAGGGTCGTAACATATATTGAACCATTGTCTAATGTGTTTGACAAATAGTGTACGAAAGAGATCATGAGTGTTTCACGAAGTTTGTAAATCATGTCACGAAATAAAAGAAGATATAAAAAATGCAGCATTCAAGAACCACAGTCAATTAAAAACACACATAGAAACAAAAACAACTAAAGGATGAATAAAAGACAAGGTATACGACATAACCTATATATATATATAAACAGTTCGACAATAGGATATTGCCTTGGAATGATCAGTGGCAAAGAAGGTAGCTGAGAATTTAAACCTCACTCTTACCCTGTTATAATCCCAATAAAACGATAAAGTGTAAATAAAGAAATCCCAGATTGCTATGTCGTCTAATAAACTAGACAGCGTTCATACATCAGTTTGGGAAAGTCTATGTCATGAAAGAGTTATTAAATTATTTTTATGTTAAGATGTAGATCAGGATTACCATGGTTACGATAGTAAAAATGGTTAAGGCTTTTCGAAGTTTATAGAACCTGGTTTAACCCCCTTTTTTGCCACTGACGGTTCCAAGGCCGTAGCCTTGTCAACCCTTTTCGTGTGTGTGACGTCATATGCCTTTATTCCTTGTAAACATTGCCATTCATGTTTTAGGACAACTCGACTACAAACTCTTGTTGAGAAGTTAAAAAAACATAAACCACTGAATAGATACATCCCTTTCTAATTGCATATTATTAACGATGTCAAAATTGCAATCATCTCACTCGTCACAGCATTTGCTTGTTATTTCTCTATTGTAAATAAAGAGATGAAAATCGAGGAAAGAAACAACATTATCAGAAATATTAACTTTCTTGAGCTGAAGTTCTTTAGTATATATATATATTATTAATCATAGAAGAAAATAAAGAGTTGCCAATGTTCAATATATCCAGATAACGTGAGGTGTTATTAAATTCTTCGATGAAATATACTTGAGTATCTGGTGAAAAACTCAAAAATAAATCTCTACAATAGCAAAAAAACATAAATCTGATTCAAAAACGTATTGGCAATAAAACCACATAGTGTATCACATAGTGTAATTGTCTCAAATGATGTTAACCATGTTAAATGGGGCGTCCGTGGCCGAGTGGTTAACGTCTCTGACTTGAAATCACTTGCCCCTCACCGCTGTAGGTTCGATCCCTCAGGGGCCTAGGAATCTTTATGTGAGGAAGCTATCCAGTTGGCTTGCGGAACGTCGGTGGTTCTACCCAGGTGTTCGGCCGTGCACGAAAATTGCCCGGAAGGGCACCTGGGGTCTTCCTCCACCAATGGAAGCTGGAAAGTCGCCATATGACCTTAGCTGTTGGTGCGACTATAAAATCCAATTCAATCAACCATGTTAATAAGACATTCTTTAATACTGTTACTGATCAATAATAGTCAAAACTGTTTCCCTAATAAACCAAAGCATATTTGAAAACGGTTAACTGCTAAATACGTATAATGAATCCGCTAATAACTTTGTTGGCAAGACTGGTTTGATCATTTATTTTTTTCTATTGGAACAAATAAAATAACCGTTGCTTTGTAATGTCTGCCAACATTTGAATAATTTATTATAAAGGACCATTCTCTTATATTGAATAACAGTATTTCAATATAATATACGATTTGTTCATTTAGGCATAGCGGAAATTTCGTTTTGAACGAGACTCTATAAATAAGTTATTAGACAAGCACTCCCATGGCAAGTGTCATTGCTTAAATATATAGGTCTCACTACACAGTTAGCAGTAGGATAATTCTTACGCCTTAACAAGTAGTAGTGTGTTCTTCGGTTTAAATATGTTTAATAATTGCTGACAGATATGTGTATTGTTGTTGCAGGTGAGATGGACAGAGTCGGTAATTGGATGTGCAGCTATAAGATACCACTACCACCAACATATAGCAGTTTTATGGGTGTTGAAGAAGAGTAGGAATTCTGGTCCAAACTCTGGAGTTAAAGCCAAAAATAGTGCATTGGAGGACACCATTCACATTAAAAAAAGAAGAAACCTGGTCAACGTATCAGATTGTATACAGTTTTGTGTGGGCAATTGACTTGGTTACATACAAAAAGTAACTTTTATCTTACAAACCTCCTGTTCGGAAAAGCCCTGTAAACTTTATCCAAAAATAAATAGTACACCTTTTTCTTTCCCTTATTATATAGACAGCAAAACAGGAAATAAAAAATGATTTAATAAAATTAAATGCCCCGAAGAGCGAAATAAACATAATGAACTTTAGTTGGGAGCAGCGGTTATGAAGCCTGCGTATCACAAGTAACAGCCAAAAGACTAAATTAAAATCCAGACAACATATCCTATAAGTTGTTAAACAATACCCAGAGCCTTTTCTCTTCCGGAGTAGTGGAACCACCGAATCAAATATTAAGTAAGAAAACAAAAGAAATTGAAAATGTACCACCGATAACTAAATATAAGTATCGGGCTCTGCGATCTCCAAAGATCGAATGAATAACAGTACTGATTGCAATCGCGGGGAGACGTTTTACTGCCGCCACACTGCACAAGCAACACCACTGTGCTATACAAAAAGAGTATGATAATGGACCTTTGGAAACGGCCGAGCACAATACATACGAAATATTGCAGTCTCGGTTTGAGCAGAACTCAATATTAATAAAATCAATAGTACACAAGATGTATTATACATAACAGTACTTTCTTTTTTTAGCAAACTTTTACATTCAAAATCGACCACAAAATTGTATACATTGTACATCCAATGCACATAGCTTTAACCATGTTTGCCAACAGAAGCAGTGTGAAAGGCAGAAAACCTCATGCTGGCGGTGCGATTCCCGGGCGTGACATATTATTTAATTCGATAGAAGTAAACAAAGAAGATGATATATACATTTATGTGCAAGCTTAATTTGAGTTCGTATCTACCACTTACAACCTTATACACAATTATGAGGAAAAGGTCAAGGTCGCCCATGAAGCCAGGCGCGACTTTCTTGTCAGTGCTCATTCCAAAAACAAGACTCAATACATAGTAATAAGTATATATTTATGGTAAAACAATCAACATATTATTATTTATGTTTTAGGTATCATTATGATAGACAACTGACATGAAATTGATGCCCTACATTTTAAAGAGCAAACCAATCAAAGTAGAAATTGTTATAACCACTTTTGGCACAAAGTCGATGCATTTATACTTTTTTATCAAGGCTGTATTATTATGCCGAAAAACTTACTTTATCTATAGTACTAATATACCCAACTGTGTACTATCCACCAAGATATATTTTCCATTTCATTCTTACAATACTGCATGACTGTAAAAATATTATGCACCATCATAAATTACTAGAACTCGTACAATATATGTAAACTTTTTTTTAAAAAAGATGGGTGAACGATATACACATGTTATCCGACCAGTAGCTTATTTGTTTGCATGCGTTCACGCGCATACATACATATTAGCATATCCACATATATATATATATATATATATATATATATATGCATATACCCATAGTATACATACATAATGCACACTCATGTATATACATTCTACCTAAACAGATTTTGGCGGAAACTTAATGTTGGCTACCTATTTCCAATTTCCTCATCTTTTTTCATGAGATGTACACTATATACTCATCACGACTACTATCCAGCTGGCTTGCGGAACGTCGGTGGTTCTACCCAGGTGCCCGCCCGTGCACGAAAATTGCCCGGAGGGGCATCTGGGGTCTTCCTCCACCAATGGAAGCTGGAAAGTCGCCATATGACCTTAGCTGTTGGTGCGACTATAAAATCCAATTCAATTCAATTCATCACGACTACATGACCATGCTAAAATATAACGGTCATTGAAGCTCGCACGGACAAATGACTTCTCATACAACATTTATAGATATTTTCGCACCATACTTTCAATATCTTCATATGCCAGCATCGACATGGCCATACTGAACTGTAACTGTTTATCTGCAGTTCCGAATGAAAGTATTAGGTTTTATAAATAATATCAGAAAAAATGCGGTATACAATGCGCTATTGTATACATAAATTACATCATTTCATCATCTCTAAATCAGAAATACACTCTTGAATCGGACTTGCCCCTGATTGTGTCATTAATTTACGGTTGAATTGCTTTTGTACTTGAAACAAGTCACCGTATTAGTAATTTCTTATCGTAATCATTTTTGTATTGCCTAAGTAGCATGGCAGACACTTAGGTATCACTTTGTCCATCGTCGTCGCCATCGTCCGTCATACTTTACCCTGCAACCTAACCCTGGCCATAATAACTTGAAAAGTGTTTGGCCTATGTTCATAAAACTTCACACACATCTTTATCTTACCTCAAGACGTGTTAAACATGACCTATAACTGACTTTCATTTTGGCACAGTTAAGCCCCGTTGTATAGTTACCTAGGATGTACAGGCTGCAATAGCACACGGTAAACGATCAAAGTCTAGTTTTATATAATTTGATTTCATACGTTACCTTCTAGTTTTATATAAGTTGATTTCATACGTTACCTTTTACAGTCCGACTCAAGGGCAATTACAAGTGTTGCGAAATGTTTGAAAAGTCATTATTCCTCTGACATCTGAAAAAATATAAAAAAAGATGATCAATGACCATTATTGAATTAAATCTGTGGTGGGGTTATTTCCAATCTTAACAGGGATGATATAGACTTTGTGTCAAGCTCCATTGTATAATGTTACCATCACTTTTGCATTAAATCACCCGATACACACCGCCGTTAATTAAAACAACTGATTTAAAATGTATGCTCTTTTAAGAAGGTGTACAAACTTGCTTACTCTTGGGTTTACATGTTCTAGTAGATTCTAAAACAGATCCATATTTGATTTTCAAACGTTTCATGCAGTACATCACAAGTTTTTGTTTGTTGTCGTTGTCCGTTTTCAACAATATAAAACATTAAAATCCATAATCCAAGCCTTCCGTCTCTTTGCCAGATGCATTTTACAAGGCGGCATTAACAACAGGTTTCTTTACATTTGTTTTCATTATTTCATTTATATAAAAATACTGACTATTAAAGTAACTGATTACAAACAATTATCACCCTGTGTGGTTGCTGGGGGTAGAATACAACCACTGCAAATTGTGCTTAAGCCATAGGGGACCCCTACAAGCCCCCATGTCATGCTCATTTTGGCATATTTTATCATGCAAGTTCAAGGTCTTCGTCACTACACCGCATATGGAAACGTTGGTTCATTGTTAATGAAATGTGTACTATAGAATTCGCATCAACTCTACAGTTCTCAGGTTATACTGTTCTAGGACCAATTTCATATTATTTTGATGTATACAATTACAGAAAATGAACCTCGCATACATGTACATTCCTGTTCGGCGTGAAATAACCTTGTATGCGTTGGTGCGCCGTAAAATTCAGTTGAAATCCTGAAAAAACAATTAATTAGAATATAATAAATTTGATATGCAACATTTCAACTCGAACGGAAATGATCCATTACCGTAAAGTCAATAATAAGAACCATCGTGTAAATTGCATTTTGGCTCAAGAAAATATCCAGGAAATACCTATTGTATAATGTATGAGTTTGCCAACATCCAAAAATAGAAAGCTGACCACTGCAATTCTCACTAAACTTACTGCAGAATTATGGACAACAATGACCTAAATGGGGAAATAGATGCACTCATTACCTCAGTGATTTCGACATGGCCAAATTTGAGTTTCTATGCAAAATATCTTGGCTGAAGTACGCCATTCATTTTTCACGTAGCTGATTTCCACTCCAAGCAGTTTGTCATCAATCTCCGCATCAGTACGCAATTTTACTCACTCGAAATGAAATAATAAAGTCTGGGTTTGATGTGAGCTGCATTGTACCAACCCAGTAAACTCGATCATGAATAAATGTAATAAAGTAATCCGATGAAGGCTTCACTGACGAATTTTAGATCATAATATAAAAACGGAACAACAGTTGCTCTTTGTGGCTTGTCAAAATTGTTATGCCTTTCGTTAGTGATGTACCAATTAATCGATTGTAACCGATGCAAGTCTATAATCGATCATCGGTTGAATGTAAACATGATCTTAATTCAGGTCCAAAATAGGTCTCTTGGAAAGGAAAATCAGGATTGTTATGCGGGTCATTTGGTAAAATATTAATGTCGCTGTTAGGCCGTGAGCCATACACTTTCTTGTTACCATCTAAAGGGACAACAACTTACTGGTACCATGTTATTGAGTACCTTGATAGCAGTGCGAACAGTGTAGCTGATTCCTGTTATTAGAGTTATCTCCCCCTTTTAATTAAAAATCAGGTTTCTTTAGAAAAATCGTTTCCCCTGAAACTACAAGAGCTACAGGTCTAAATGTTGCACGTATCTTAAATTAAGTGTCCTCTACCAAGTTTCCTTTTAAAATGGTGACCCTGGGGTCAGATATGGCCCAATCCCAGGGGAGGGATAACAGTTTTACATAGAGTTATGTAGGACATCTTTTAATAACTGTTCTTTTCTAACACTGAAGGAGCTAGAGGTCTAATAGTATGCATGCATCATAGGTCTATGGCCCGGTAGAAAGTTTATTAAAATGGTGACCCATGGGTCATATTTCGTGATACCTCAGAATCCAAACGTCTAATATTTTTCATGTATTATTCTTCGTTTTTCTTGAGAACGAAGATCTAGAATCAATATTGCACTACGTGACCCCGTAAGCGTTAGCTCCAATTATAAGAAGTGAAGTCTTCCAAAATCATGGTAAACGGCAGTCGGAATACCTCGCCCATTAGTCTGGAACCCTTCCTCTACTGCGCTCGCTGAAAATAGCGAGCGAAGTAGGCGAACGGTACCAGACTACTCACTAAAGTTCGTCGCCAATAGTTAGTTTGGGCACCAGTCTACTCTCTCCGAAGGATGCCGGAAATCCGCGAGTAGTTACGAGTGGGGACTGCTCGCCGAAATCTTGTTAACCGGTCTGCCAAACAGCTCCAATGATAGTACATACGGAACGGGAAACCAGTAGCTACTTCCGGAGATCGACATGGTAAATTGTCTTCGGGCCTCCTCGGCGATGTCCCTTTTCTGGTGCCATTCGCAGCATCTCGCTATCGCCGAAGAATGACGGAATTGGCCGATTATGTACGATCAATGCCATCGGAACTATTCTTTAATTTTCGCAATCGGTGAGGATAAATCAGTACCGACTAACTGTCTCGCCAGTGACCAATAATCGATAAATACGATTAAATAGGACAATTTCAATCGACTTTGGAGTTTAATAAGCACTATTGACGCTACTGTTAAGGTCTTGCCTGAGTCATAGAATTACAATATGTACTATTTAATTATGACGTTACCCGTTTGAGGCCGTGGCCTAATGGTTAGAGCGCTCGACTTAATCAGGGTAACCGTTACCATAAACTTCGTAAAAAACAGCTGCCGTTTTTTTTTTGCCGCGCCGGTTTTTGGCAAAAACAGCAAATAATTCCAAATGAGCTAGGGCGCTCTCGACTATATCCTATGAAAGCATATATCAAATGATTGTAAAATTATACTCTATTTCATCGGTGACACTTAAATTTTTCCGAGAAATTTGACGCAAAGTTGACCTTTCCCATGGGAAAGACTCCCACGGGAAAATATATTCTCATGGGAAATGGTTTGGGCGGTTTTCCCATGGGAAAAATAAAAAGTATTTATCTTTCCATATAATGTCAAAATAGTATGCGGCTTTCATATTTAGGGTCTATGACAACGTTTTACAGCGATACAAGCACTTTGATATTTTCCCATGGGAATATTTTCCCAATATTGTAATTTGGGAAAATTTTCCCATGTGAAAATGAGTTATTTCTTAATAGCTAAAACAACATTTCAAAGCCTGCAAACATCTTCCATTGCAGTGTTGACAATTAAATATGCCCTTATGTTTATAATTTAGTGAAATAAAATCTTTCCAAAAATAAAATGGCAAAATTCTACCAAATTGTTAATGGGAAAATTTTCATAAATAAAATGGGAAAATTCTCCCAAATTGTTTTGGGAAAATTCTCCCATTTTTTTACTGGGAAAATACTCTAAATATTTTTTGAGGAAATGAAGAAAAAATCTTCCAATTTGAAATAAGTATTAGTCAAAATATCAAACCAACAAAAAAAAATAAATAATAATCAACCAGTTTGTTTAAGATTGAATGTTTTAACTCAGATCTGAAGTTAACTCAGAATCTCAGATTCAGATTATAATAAGATGTGTTGCCTTGCGATTGGTCCTTAACATACATAGAAATGTGACCTGTGCATAGTATGATAGTTATTGGCACTGCACCGTTTTTTCCAATGGTTCCCTGTTTTCCCACATTGTTTAGGAAAATATTTCATTTGTTTTCATTCATTTTATATCCTTACAGTATAATCCGTTTATCAGTAAATGTGGCAATTTCGGAAGTCTGATTGACCTTAGCTTTCCTTCTGTCTTATCTACTCTCAATCAGAAGCGGCATGGGAAATGTAAAATTTACCAAGTGGTATTAGATAAACAGCTGCTTAACAGGATGCAGCTGGAAAAAAAACCTATATCACATAAGCCATTAGCTTCAAATGACTGAGAATAACAAGCAGACAACATCCTTATAAATGTGTTTCACCTTTGAAACGCATGCAAAGTCTTGTAATGGTGCTTAAATGTTGTTGCATATACACATTTTAAAGTGTTGTCACATTTTCACAATTATTTATGGCGCTACTACTCCAGTACTATGCTGTCATAAAAATCTATTTAATGCATTTGAAAATTATTATTGGTTAACTAAACAATTTGTGGTTGTGGTCGGGTCTATATGTCGTTTGAACAACAAAGTTTGACTTCATGTATCGGAAACATAATATGATCATGTCTCTGTGCTGGTGACTTGTTTTAAGTTTGTTGTTGGAATATCTCTCATCTCCAGGTTGGTGGAACGTGGTTTGAATATCTATATCCATGTGGTTGGAATACAACAGCTCTATAAGTGGTTCGAATAACACAGACTGTATCCATGTATTGGAAATATATTATCATGTCGCTAAGCTGCTTGCTTATCTCATGTCTCTGTGGTTTAAATATATCTGCTCTCCAATGGGGTTTAATACGTGGTTGCAATATATGTCTCTATTTGGCTGTTTATACATTGGTTTCTATGTGGTTCGATTAACTCATATTGTCTCGTTGTAATGGATATATATTATCATGCTAGTTGCTTAGTGGTTGGAATATTTTTTCTTGTCTCCATGTGGTTGTATTATATCAGATCCCTATGCGGTTCAAATAACTCTTGCCTTCATGCAACATAATTGTATTATCATGTCTCTATATAGTTGGCTCTCCATACAGCTCTGTACGTAGTTGGAACATATCTTGTCTATATGCGGCTGGAATATATCAGGTATCCATGTGGTTGGAATATCTGTTCTCTTGTGGCACGACTATCATGTTTTGCTATATTGCTGGAATTAATACATCTTGTGCCTAGTCTATGTGCTTGGAATACCTTAATCTAATCTACAGCTATGAGGCTGGAATAGCACATATTTATATTCAACAGCCATCACAAGTCTCCAAAGTTTGAAACATCAAATGTATCTATGTGGTTGGAATATGTCAAGTCTGTACATGGTGGACTATATCACATCTCCATGTGGTTATCCCACATCTCCATGCCGTCTCTCTGTTGCTAGAATATCACACGTTTCTGTAATTATGTGGTTTGAATATGTTTCGTGGTTGAAATATCTCTTTAGTAAGAATATCTGTGTCTTAAAGTATGTGGATGGAAATATCTTGTGTGCTTTTACGTGGGAATATATCTCATAAAATCTCCATAGCTTAATATTGTATTGTGTGTGTCTCTATGTGGTTGGAATACCTCATGTGTCCATGTGGTTGGAATATATTGCCTCTGTAGATTCTTTTGGACTATCTGTCACTGGAGAACATGGAGCAAACCTAAAATACAATAAATTTATTATGTTTTGAATTCTTTGTAAACTGATCTTATGTTAATGAACAGTCTGTAAGCAAAATAGAACAGGAAATGTAGCATTCAGTTCACAGTTAAAGTCAGAATATGCTCATTGTTAACCTTAACAGAGATGATAGAGACTTTGAGTCAAGTATTTGTGTATAATATTACCGTCAAATTTGCATTAAATCCCACTATGAATCTAGCTGTTAATAAAAACTACTTTTAACTATTGTGTTGACATAAACATTACCGTGCTATAAATCATTTGGATCTGCACACTTCCTGTGTTGTGCTTAGCGTCGGCGCAGCATGTAGGGGATACAGCGTAATAAGTGCGCACATATTTATTAGTGTGTACAGTTTAATTTTATGCAATTTATTTGTTAGCGTGATTCTCCAAGTTGTAGCGCTTCTGAGTGCTTTTCGTCAGATGTTTCAGTTTATGTGTAAATAAGCATATTCTGCCTTTAACCAAATACAATCCCAAACTTGCCTTTCATATAAACTACAGTACAGATTAGGCAAAACCCACATTTTACTCGATTCACCGAGTTTGGTCATACATAGTGCTGCGCGGATCTACGGAGACGCGGAGTGACTGTTTGGACTCGGTAAATCCACACAGCAAAAGTAAGCCATTGTCAAGTCATTCGAACTCCAAGTACGTAGAATCCAATTAACCATTAGTGCTCACCTGAGGTGGTTTATTATTCATTAAAGCCAATCGCCAGAAAAGGTACAAACAATGAGACTCCGAGTGCATATTTGCTGTCCAAGACTGATAAATACACTGAATAAATTTCGAAACAAATACGTATTTCAAAATTTTAATGCATTTAATCACAAGTTTTGTTCGTTTCTTTTGACCAAAAGTCACCTTTTTTTCAACCGAAATAAGTACCAATAATTCTTGGCCATGTATGTACCCTTTAACAAGGCGGCACTAACAACGGGTTTATGACCCAGAATTCTTTACAATTTTTTCTGATTATTTCTGACTAAAGAACCCGTCAACAAAATAATAAACAGCAGAATAAATTTGCTACAAATAACGATTAATTAAAAATACTATTATAATATCCAGTATAATAATTACTAATTGAATTTTATGTCGTCGTAATAGGAACCGCCATATAACTATCGTGACCCAGTATACATAATCCGGACATTCACATTTTTCGACATCCGCTTTTCCAAAACAGAAGTAAAAATGTCTTCTGCTTCGATTTTTTTGCAGTATTCTACTTCAAAGCCACCTATATTGGGCTCGTTGGTCCCAAAGGACCAGTAAAAATAACACTACTGATTCGAAGCACGGGGAGACTTTTTACAGCGGCCACACTGCACTAAACGAACGCTAGTGTGAATGTTAATCAAGTTATGGCCAAGCTTAGGTTGCAGGTTGATGTGTAAAGACGATGCAAAACGATGACAAAATATAATTTGGCAAAATATTTGAGAATTTGTCTGTTAAGTATGGAGCTTCAGGTTTATTATTTGTATGGAGTACTCAGTATTGTTAAAGGGAATGTAGCGACACAGCCAAACCATCTTTATTATTGAGAGTTTTGAAATACTTAAATAAGGGTGAAATAATTATCAAAATCGGATGACAAACAAAAAAGATATGATCATTTGAAGTTTCTGTTAAACAGATATGGAAGCGGCCATTTTGAGATCTATGACATCACGGTTCTAAATGACCATATATGGAATATTTATAAATATGAAAATTTACTGATTTTTAGGGAAAAGGTGACAACAGCTGTATGAAAACTATGTAATACTTAATGGCAGTAATGATGTATATCACCAGTAAAAAAATCATTCATTTGCAGTGATTTTCTTCGTTTTAAATGATATGTATCAATATTTCATATATGGTAATATGGAACTATGATGTCATAGTTCTAAAAATGGCGGCTCCCATATTCGTTTTAGAACAAACTTTAAATGGTCATATCTTTTTTGTTTATCATCCGATTTTGATAATTCTTTCACCTTTTTCCAAGTTTTTCAGAACTCTCAATAATAGAGTTTGTTTGGCTGTGTCGCTACATTCCCTTTAAGTATGGAGCCTGAGATGTTTATTATTTTGTAGGTGTATCTTTAGTTAGTTTCTCTGGATGTGGACTTTATTGTTAGAGAATTCCTTTTGATGGGATGTAGTTTTGTTTAAACTGTCTTGTCTATTTGGGCGCTGAAGACAGGATAATAGCGAGGTTTGTGCGCATATAAAATCGATTCAAGCTAACCAGTAGGCCTTATTGCCTACGGACCGTTCCAAGTCGGTTACCCTCTCTTCACCACCCTTTCTGTTGTTTTTTGTCTCTTTCATTGTAGTTTCTAGTCCTTGTTTGCAGTACAGTGCGGACTTACGATGCCATTGCGTTCGGACGCTGTTGTTTCTATAGGACTCTATATATTAGTTTACCCAAAGTGTCTGGTATGGGTTCGATTCTCTTTCTACTGTACATATAAGACAAGAGGCCGAAGAGGGCCTTTATCGCTCTACTGGCTACCCACTGGGCAAGGCCAAATTTGACCCCAGGTTCACCATTTGAACAAACTTGGTAGATGATCCAAAAGCTGATAATAAATAAAAAATATTAAACCTTTTATCTTTTTTAGTTTCGGAGAAGATTTTTGAAATTTTTCCCTAAACTTAAACTGATCCAACAAGTATCCCTAAGCTCCCAATACCAAGGTTTCTAATGAAAAAAAAAAATGAAAAAAATATTAGTAAACAAGAAATGTCACAGTAAGTGACAAATGCCCCCGAAGTGACAGATATTATTTAAATATAATTTAAAAAAAAAAAAAATATTCAAAAAAAACCAAAAAAATTAAAATAAAAAAAAAAAATTATTAAAAAAAAAGAATAAAAAAGGAATCAATTAAATCAAATTTAAAAAAACAAAAAAAAAACAACATCAAATCAAAAAAACATAAGTGTGACCTTGACCTTGGGGTCACAGACCTGGATTTGTGCTCGACACATTGTCTTATTGTGGTGAGCACTTGTGCCAAGTAATTTGAAAATCCATCCTGGAATGCAAGAGATATTGACCTTTGACATATGTGTGACCTTGACCTTGGAGCCACGGACATGGATTTTGTGCGCGACACATCATGTGGTTGTGGTGAGCACTTGTTCAAAGTTAATTCAAAATCCGTCAAGAAATGCCAGTTACTGACCGGACATGATTTGACCGTTGACCTCTAAGTGTGACCTTGACCTTGGAGCGACATACCTGGATTGTGTACGCGACATGTCGTCTGGTTGTGCTGAGCATTTGTGCAAAGTTATTTGAATATCAGTCCTGAAATGCCAGAGTTACTGACTGGACACAATTTGACATTTGACCTCTAAAAGTGACCTTGACCTTGGAGACACGGACCTGGGTTTTGTGCATGACACATTGTCGTGTTATGGGAAGCAATTGTGCCAAGTTATTTGAAAATCTGTCTATGAATATCAGAGTAATTAACTGGACACGAAAGCACTTTGTTTTGACCTTTCACCTCTAAGTGTTACCTTGACCTTGGAGCCACGGACCTGGGTTTTGTGCGCGAGTTATGAAGCGGACACGATTGTACAGACAAACGCCAACAAACGGGGACGAACGGAATGACAGTGCAACTACTATATGCCACCCTTCGGGGGCACAAACAAAAATGAAAATTAAAACAAAAAAATAAATAAATAACAAAATTAAAATCAAAAAAAAAAAATAACAAAATAAAAAAATATATATAATTATATTCAAAAAAAATTAACAAATTGAGCCCATGACCAAGGTTTTGTATGAAAAAAAATATTTATCACATAACGACCGCTGTTAGCAGTGTCGAACACCCATTTAATATTCTATTGTATGACACACGTGTAAAACAACTTGGAACGATTTTGATTGGTTGAGTTAAACCTGTAACACTACGCAAGTTTATTAACTGAAATTATTTTATTTATTATAAATTCACCCAGATCTGAGTCATAAACTTATTATTTGTGACAGCTTATAAAAATAATGCACGTTATACAAAACATTGTTGTTGGTTTGTTAAAAAGTTGGCGTAAACTGCTATTTTGTAAAGAGGTAAAACATAAACTCTTTTATACGCAACGTTATGTGTGTGACGCGACGTTACTACGTCACATATTTAAAGACGTTTTGGCGCTAAAGTGTGTCTGACGTCGTGGCTGTTCTATGTCCATCTGAATTAATTTTTACTAATTTGATTGCAACGTTATGTGATAAAAAGGATCTTAAACTCGTCCCCATTCCATATAAGATTTATGAAACTCGTTATGAATTATTTTTAATTTTAACTTGCCAACAGGCTTGTTAAAATTAAAATAATTTATAACTCGTTTCATAAATCTGATATGAAATGAGAACTCGTTTAAGATCCTCTATATATGTCCTCAATGAGATTTGAACCCACGACCCCTTGAGTTTACAGTGTACATTACCAAATATTGAAAAAGGGCCATAACTCCAGTGTTACTAGTTCGATCTGGCTGGTTCTCAAATTCGTTAGAGCTTTCATTGACATCAACAATCTGGCCAAGTTTGGGGCTGTTCACAAGGCTGCAAATGGCATATTTCAATAATTCAAGGGCAATTAACTCTGGTGTTCCAGGTCTGATATAGCTCGTTTTTTAATTTGTCCAGCTTTCATTGATATAAACAATCTCTTAAAGTTTGGTAAAAATCGGATGAAAAATGTAGGCTATATCGTCTTAACGAGGCAAAATATAGCATTTTAAACCAAATCATAGTTATTTGTTCGATCCTTCGGGGGCATAAAAAAAATAATAATCAAAAAAAAGTAAAAATAATCTGAAAAGATCAAATGAAAAATAAAGGCACGATCGTATTAATTTACGAGGCAAAATATAGCAATTTTAACTAAGTCAAGGGCCATAACAGACTGCTGTTACTGGTCCGATCTGACTGGTTTACGAACTTGTCCGAGCTTTCATTGATATGAACAATTTGGTAAAGATCGGATGAAAAATGAAGGCCCTCTCATCTTAACGAGGCAAAATATAGCACGTTTAACTAAATCAAGGGCCATAACTCCGCTGTTACTGGTCCGATCTGGCCGGTTTTCGAACTTGTCCAAGCTTTTATTGATATTAACAATCTGGTAAAGTTTCGTAAAGACCGGATGAAAAATGAAGGCCCTATCGTCTTAACGCGGCAAAATATAGCATTGAACTCCGCTGTTACTGGTCCGATCTGGATGGTTTTCTTACTTGTCCGAGATTTCACCAATATTAACAATCTGGTAAAGTTTGGTAAATATCGGATGAAAAATAAAGGCCCTGTCATCTTACGAGGCAAAATATAGCATTTTTAACTAAATCAAGGGCCATAACTCCGCAGTTACTGGTCCGATTTAGCTGGTTTTCGAACTTGTCCGAGCTTTTATCAATATTAACAATCTGGCAAAGTTTGGTAAAGATGGGATGAAGAATGAATGCCCTATTGTCTTAACGAGGCAAAATATGGCATTTTTAACTAAATCAGGGGCCATAGCTCCACTGTTACTGGTCCTATCTGGCTGGTTTTCGAACTTATCCGAGCTTTCATTGATATTAACAAACTGGTACAGTTTGGTAAAGATCGGATGAAAAATGAAGGCCCTATCGTCTTAATAAGTTAACGCCAGACGGACGACGGACGGACGACCTACCAGCAAATATGACTTATTTGCATCATGGGAGATGGATTTTAATCCAGTAATAACGTACCATATCCTTCATAAAACAGTCCAAGCATCAATCAAATCCTCTCCTGAGAATTAGGGTAATTTAATATCTCACCAGTACAGGTACACTTGCTGAGGTTGTATTTGGAAAATTAAAATCAAAATAAAATCTTAAAATCCTACAATTTTTTTTCTTTTTTTTTTCTGACAGCCAAAAATACAAAGGAAATTACCCCACTAAGACTGTATAATGGACTATCCTTTTTTGAACTTGGACCAGTCCATTTATATACAAAGGGATGTTTCAGTCAAATGACTGATGAGCACCCACTGACAGTGTAAACCCTGATCAGCCTGCAAGATTTGTGCCAGTCATTTTGGTAAAGGTTCCAATTCATATCACTTACGTTTTTTGAAAAGTAGTCACCACAGTCATATTTTCTAAATCTATTTTTAGCAGTGGTGGCCATCTTAAATTTCATAACGACCTGAATTTTTGCTACGACCAACTATACATCAAGAGCAAAATTCCTGTAAAGTTCCATGAGATTTCATAAAGTTGTTTCAGAAGAGTAGTCCCCACAATTTTTTCCTATATAACTCTATGGCCACATTTGACATCCAATTAAAATGAACTTTGGTTAGGAACAATTACATGTCGTAGCAGTCATTTTGGTAAAGGTTTCAAATCAATATCGTTTCAAATCAATATAACTTATGGTTTTTGAGAAGTAGTCGCGACAAAATCCAATTTTTAAAATCTATTTATAGCCCTGACAGCCATCTTGAATTTTCTGCTAACCTGAAGTTTTGCTAAGATCAACCAGACATCAAGAGCAACATTCCTGTAAAGTTTCATGACAATCCATCCAAGGAGAAGTTGCAACAAATTTTTCATATTATAATTCTATGTAAACAAAGATGTAAACAAAGATGTTTGGCATCAAATCAAAATGAATCTTGGTTTGGATCAATTAAGTACATGTCACACCAGTCATTCTGGTAAAGGTTCCAATTCAATATCCCTTACATTTTTTGAGAAGTAGATGTCACAAAGTCACATTGTTAGAATCTTTTTTTAGCAGTGGTGGCCATCTTGAATATCCTACCGACCTGAACTTTTGCTAGGATCAACTAGAAATTAAGATCAACAATCCGGTCAAGTTTTATGAAATTCCATCAGGTATTTTCAGAGAAGTAGTCGCCACAAGTTTTTCCTATATAACCAGGGCTTTTTTTTCTTCATAAACAGGGGCCGTAGCCGATATTTTTCCCCTCTTTGGCTGAAAAAATTCCCCTAAAAAAATAATAATATATATATTTATTGTTTTGACTTGTTTGGGATACATTTCTAGAAGACAGTTTATCTAAAAATGTAACTCTTTTGCATACTTGCACACCCTAATTTTCAATTTCTGCCTGATACACTGTTCCCCCATATTGCATTTTTTTTTCCGCATTAACTCACACTTTTTTCCCCTATTGAAGGGCCTTTCCCCTTTTTTCGAAAAAAAGCCATGATAACTCTGTGTAAACAAAGATGGCCGCTGGTGGCCCTGTGTGATATCTAATCAAAATGAACGTTGGTTAGGACGAACAACATGTCCTGCCAGTCATTTTGGTAAAGGTTCCAATCAATATCACTTACAGTTTTTGGGAAGTAGTCGCCACAAAATCACATTTTTTTAAATATTTTTTTAGCCATGGTGGCCATCTTGAATTTCCGGCCATCGTAAAATTTTGGTAGGATCAACTAGCCATCAAGAGCAACATTCCTGTGAAGTTTCATAAAAATCTGTCAAGTAGTTTCAAAGGAGTAGTCGCCACAAAAAAAGTTTACGGACAGACAGACGGACGGACGTCGCACCACGGCAAAAGCTCTGCTGATGTTTGATCAGTCGAGCTGAAAACACATACAATTAGAAACCTTGCATAATGGAGTTAATTTGGTATCCTACGACCTGACTGGTCTGACACTCAGTGTGTGTTGGGCTCCTATACGAAATTACACGCCTGGAAACAAGACGTATTTTTACCAAAATTCCAGGCATCAAATATTTGGTACCATTTAAAATAATTGACGGGCATCATTTATGCAGCCGTAAAATGCAAAAATGACGGGGATCACTCAGTAAAATGACGGGCGTAAACTATAGACAGAAACTAGCAGATATATGAGGCGTAATATGCAAATGAGTTACTTTCAATTAGGTAACTAAATCATATAAAACTATACACATTTCATGTCCAGTCAGCTTCTTATATGAGCTTATAAATAGTGTTGAATTATTAGTATTACTGATTAGGTCTGTATGAATAAGAACAATGTGAAAAGAAATTCCCACATAATTTCTCCAAGAATGATATTTAAAATCCATAATGCCTCAAATAATCAGTTGTAAAATATGCCTGTGTAAAATGTTAAAGTCCAAAATGACGCCCGTCATCTAAGTTACGCCTCTTGCAAGGCATCATTTTCAAATAAGAGACGTCAAAGTCATATTATTCCGTCACCTGCTTGTTGATGCTTGGAAAAGGAGCAGTATGCCTAAAAACCTGTTGGAATCCGTCTACTTCACGCCTGGTTTCCGTCTGCTTTTTTCGTACAGGAATTTTAATTTAGTGGGTTAAGTTTCCAAATACGGAATGAGATCACGCGACGGTGGAGAATGTGTTATCGGACCGAACAAATTACACATGAATATATAGGCACTCAGCGGGTTTGAACTCGGGACCCCTTCCATGTGAAGTGGACGCTCTTCCGATATCACCATAAAATCTAGCTCTGCAACGAGTCAGTAGTAACATGCTTATATAAACCTATCTATTTACATACCCAGCGACTGAGTCCTACTACAAATTTGTAAATCCAAATTGTCTAAAAGTATCCAAAACATGCTCGATCGGCATGATATTCATTTCTTTGGCGAGTTTTATGCATGCATGAGTGGTAACCATATTTATGGTTTGTTCTTATGAAATATGACAGTTGTCATATGCAGGCATTTGATGATGTCTTCAGGAACCGCTCTTGATGAGGTTGTTCCGGAGACCTACCTATTCTATAAAGGATCGTGTTGTAGTTCTATGGTAGGAACACATCCAAAAAGAGCTATACTTTCCACACCTATTATATATACGGACATCGTGTCAACCAGTCCTAGAATAACGCTATATGACGGATGGCTTCAAACAAGGCAGCTGCCAATTCTGTTTTTATGAAGTCAATGATAGTCTTTTAATTAAAAAGTTTGTGAATTCTTATATATACTGGCTTCCTATGATATCGAGGGTTCTATGGTAATTCACGGTATAGTGTCCAATCCATAAAACAGTATGCATCTGTGCTAAAATATGATAATTATTTTATAGATTGGAACTGAATGTTGTTTAACGGCTCATCAACACAGTATAGGTTATTTAGAGCCGCCCCAGAGAGAGGGGAATGATACATAGGAATCCGGGAACCTGCCCTACTCTTATTATCGAATAGATTCATATGGTTCTTTAACGTGCTCGGAGGATAGACCGATACCCGGGACCGCCGGTTTACGTCCCCATCCGACGGATGAGGTTAAGGGAAAGTGTCTTGCCCAAGAACACACCGACGGAACTCAGTGGCACCACGGAGGATAGAACCCGGGGCCTCCGGTTACAAATCCGCCGCGCTATCGACTGCGCCACGCAAGCCCTCTTTATAGATTTGATGACTTTATAATAAATTCTAATACACCCGCACTTAGAATTATGAATTATCTACAATGCATCACCGTTTGTCGTTCAATTGTAAATAATAATTTCACTCGCTCTTCGGGCTCGTGAAATTAATGTTTACAATTGAACTCCAAACCTTGATATATTAAACGATAATTCTCCTGAACCCCTGCCTGGATTTCAACGAAAATTGACAAGGATGATCAATATCAAGCCTAGTTGTGCACTTTGTCACCATATTCTGGTTGATTTTTTTGGCAGAGTTATGGCCCTTTAAAGGTTTTAATAGACAAACGTTGTCCAGATTAGTCTCTTCTGAACTCATTGCTGGATTTCAACGAATCTTTGTGGGGATTAGTACCAAGCCTAGTTGCACCTGTCATTTCCGTGTTCTGGTCGAATGAATTTTGGCAGAGTTATGACTCCTTGAAGGTTTTAATACACTAACATTGTACAGACTAGTTCTCCTGAACCTCTGGCTGGATTTCAACAAAACTTGGCAGGGATGATCAGTACCAAGCCTAGTTGCGTATATCATCGCTATGTTCCGGTTGAATGATATTATACATAAAATTTGTTTAGCCAGTACAGCGTCCACAGGCCCACTTGGGCCTCTTGTTTTAAAGATGATCTATCGTGAATTATCGAAAATTACAAAGCATGAGAGCATAAAATAAAGCCTATGGCCTAGCACCAATTTATCATTGCGTTTTAAACTTTAAGTTTTATCATACTAAATAAACAGGAATAGAGGGAAATAATATATGTCACTTCCTCGGAAATGCTAACCAGTAGAACAACCTTGCGCTATAGTCATCTTAATAGTTTTGTAATTGTCACTTAACACTTTAATTTGTCAATTATATTTAATTTCAGTTTCACTCAATGTACTCCAGTGACAAATAGATATTCCAGCAACATCGAGTCATACTATATTCCCACTGCTGAAACCTATACAATATTCCAACCACATGAACAATGAGAGACTGAAAATTGAAAAACGACAAGAGATATTTCAACCACATAAAGACTCGAGACTTTCCAACTACATAGAAATATGAGACCTTCCATAGGCATAAAGACATGAAATATTTCAACAGCTTAAAATCTTGAGATATGTCAGGCACATATCAACCACATAAAGATGTAAGATTTACTGACCACATATGTACATTGGAATAAATACTGATGCAGGTGATCCTTTGGGAGCAACAAACACAATTAAGAGAATAAAGCAGCAGACTCGGTTTAATTGAGTCTGTTCTTGAGAAGTAATGAAGAAACAACACCGCAGGCCCCGTAGCACCGGCTTAAGCAGTATTCTACTTCAAGCCACCTATACTGGGCTTGTTAGTCCCACAGGACCAGTAAAAATAACTACTGGACTAAACGAACGCTAGTGTAATGTTAATAAATACTGATAAAGATGATCCTTTTGGAGCAACAAACACAATTAAGAGAATAAAGCATCAGACTCGGTTTAATTGAGTCTGTTCATGAGAAGTAATGAAAGCATGCTCCATATCACCGGTTTAAGCGGTATTCTACTTCAAAGCCACCTATACTGGGCTCGTTGGTTCCAAAGGACCAGTAAAAATAACACTACTGAGAGATTACAACAATGTAGTGATGTGACACATGACATGATTTTACATATCAATCTCATCTAGAAAAATAAGGTATTCCAACAACATATACTTGATATATTATCCAGCCACATATATATCCGAGCGAGATTTTTTGTGTTGTAAATGAAATGATTAATTATATCACATGCTGTTATACATTTTGCATCAATGTTGTATATTTAATATGCCCAATATAGTAAGATTTCTACCGAAATGGTTATAATTGTTAGCTCTACTGACCGAAGGCCAGCAGAGATTATGGGATAGCGAGTTGTCCGTCGTCCATTAACTTTTGTAATGTTTACGCGATAGGGACTCCATTATTACTTGGATGTTTACGAAACTCTGCCAGTGTCTTTATATCAATAAAAGCTCAGATGAGTTTGAGAACCATCAAGTTCGGATTAGTAACACTAGAGTTATGACCCTTGTTTTGCTGAAAAATGCCATATTAAGCATTGTTTACACTCTAGCACCTTCATTTTGTATTAAATCTTTATGAAACTTCGTCGATGATTTCATATTAATAGAAGCTCAGTTGATTTTGAAAATCAGCCAGATCGGATCAGTAACACCAGAGTTATGGCCCTTGTTTTACTAGAAAATGCCAAATTAAGCATTGTTTACACTCTGGCATCTGAATTTTGTATTTGATCTTTACGAAACCTTGCCAGTGTATTTATATCAATGAAAGCTCAGATCATTTCAAAAACCAGCCAGATCAGATTTGTAACACCAGAGTTGTGGCCCTTGTTTTGCTGAAAAGTGTGATTTTCTGCCTTTTTAATATCAATAAAAGATTGGAAAAGTAAAAAAACCAGCCAGATCGGAACATATGCTGGAGTTATGGCCCTTGTTTTTGCTTCAAAAAAATGCCATATTCTGCCTTGTGAACACTCTTATCAACTTCTTTTATTATTTGATCTTTACCAAATTTGCATAGATTGTTAGTAGCAATGAAATCTTGAATGAGCTCGAAAACAAGCCAGATCGGACCATTTACACTGAAGATATGGCCCTTGAAAATATGCTTTAATTTGGCCTTGTTAACACGATAGGGCCTTCATATTTCAGTGGATCTTTTCCAAACTTTACCAGATTGTTGATACTAATGAAAGCTTGGACGAGTTTGAAAGTAAGTATAAAAGTCAAACAGGAAATGCAGCTTTTACAGAACACAGTAAACTCAAAAACACGCAAAAAGACAAGAATTACAATAGTAATAATAAAGGCATGTGACATCACAAACACAAAAAGGATTGACAGTAGGGCTACCGCCTTGGAACGGTCAATGGAAAAAAGGCCACTGGCGGTTTAAACCAGGTTCCAGGGTGCACCAAACCTCTCATTAATCCTACTGTCATCCCAATTAGATGTGACAATGTAAACCATTCTCTAACCAACAAGGCAGCATTAATAGGCAATGTAAATAAACCACAAAGATGCTCGTGTATATGTAAATACAAAAAACCAATAGCCTAGAAAGCCACAAAGAAGGTACACCTCAAAATCGATTAGTAACACCGGAGTTATGCCCCTTGATTTAGTTAAACATGCTGTATTTTGCCTCATTAAGAAGACAGGTCCTTCATTTGGCTAAATTTTAATGAAACTGCATGGATGATCAGTACCAAATATGGTTATGCATATCGTCCTCGCGTTCCGGTTGAATGTTTTTTGGCAGGGGTATGGCCCTTTAAATATTTTAATACACAATTTGTCTGGTTTCATGATCCCCTGACCGGTATTCAACAACACTTTGTAAAGGTGATCAGTACCAAGCCTACTTATGCATGTCACGGCTGTATATTTGTTGAAATATTTTTGGCCCTTTAAAGGTTTTAATACACATATTTTGTCCGGACTAGTTCTCCTGAACCCCAGTCTGGATTTCGGTGGATATTTGCAGGGATAATCAGTACCTGACCTAGTTGTGCATGCCATCGCCGTGTTCCGGTTGATTGATTTTTTGCAGAGTTGTAGCGCTTTAAAGGTTTGAATACAGTTACTTTGTACAGGCTAGTTCTCCTGAATGCAGGGCTGTATTTCAACGAAACTTGGCAGTGATGAGCAGTACCAAGCCTAGTTGCACATATCACCATGTAACTTTTTGTTGAATGAGTTTTGACAGATATTGCCTCTTACACAAACTTTGTCCAGACTAATTCTCCTGAACTCCTGACTGGATTTCAGTGAAACTTGGCAAGTATGATCAGTATCAAGCCTAGTTATGCATATCAATGACGTGTTCCCTACCACAGACTCCACATAGCCAGTAGAGCGATACAGGCCCTCTTGGGCCTCTTGTTTTCAGATATGTTTCGACAACATTTTTTATGCGCCCGTTTGAAAAAGAGTATATGGTATGGGGTTGTCCGAGAGTATTTAAGGTCTTTATCATGGCACCGCATATGCAGACATTGAAACGTAGTTCCATCTTAAATGGAGTGCTTACTGTAGAATTTGCAACAACTCTGCAGTTCTGCAGGTAAGAAGGTTCTAGGCCCATTCACCATATTTTATCTTGATGTAAATGGAGGATGAGCCTTGCACGTTCATTCCTTTTAGGCGCCATATAACCTTTCATGTGATGGTGCGCCTTAAATTCCAATTTAATTCAATTTGTCTGAAAATAAGCAATTACGCATTCCGCATGATGACTTCGAAATCATAACACTCATGAATTTTCATAGGTACATTGCCCTTGATGAGAGGAAACATGTTATTTTCTACGCTTGGTAGGTCAAGTGTCAAGGTTGCCATCTCTTATATGGAAATACACATTGTGAGATAACTTCAAAACCATGACAACCACATGAAACGTCATAGATAAACTGCTCCTTGGTGAGCGTAGAAACCTTTTGCTTTTGGGTTAAAAGTCAAGGTAGCAATGATCTTAATAAAATATGCATTCTGCGAGATAACTCTGAAAGCATAACACCATATAAAACATTGCCCTTTAAGATAGGTGGAAGCCTATTGCTTTTGGGATCAGCTGATCATCAAGGTCACATTAACCTGAAAATGACCCAGTTCTGAGAAACACTCCTTCCACTGTAATTTATCACTGTTAGACATACAATCATGGAACTTTAGGGAAATAGCACCCCTGTTAAAACAATGACTTCTATTCATGTTTGGGCTGGGGCGTCAGTGGCCGAGTGGTTAACGTCTCTGACTTGAAATCACTTGCCCCTCACCGCTGTAGGTTCGATCCCTCAGGGGCCTAGGAATCTTTATGTGAGGAAGCTATCCAGCTGGCTTGCGGAACATCGGTGGTTCTACCCACGTACCCGCCCGTGCACGAAAATTACCCGGAGGGGCACCTTGGATCTTCCACCACCAATGGAAATTGGAAAGTCCCCATATGACCTTAGCTGTTGGTGCGACTATAAAATCCAATTCAGTCAATCATGTTTGGAATACTAGGTCAAAGTTTAGGGTATTTGACATTGCCTTGATAAACGCATTATAGTGTAAGGATATAAAATGAATGAAACAGATTTAAATATTTTTCCGAAACAATGTAGTTTGTTTGTTTGTGTGGTGTTTTACGTCCTTTTCAATACACGCAATGTTATATATGAAGGTCGATTTTTTGTGATGGAGGCAGACCACCCATACTATTCCTGGGTATAACCAGTATTGTACAGCTCCCGCCATCCGTAAGAATTGACACTTCCTCACTTACAAGTCGAGCTCAATGGTATGTAGGAAAACAGCCATGGGAAAAAACAGTGCAGTATCAATAACTGTCATGCTATGCACAAGTCACATTACAAGTCAAATTACTATGTTAAGGACCAATCGCAAGGCAACACATGATACTGAATCCGTGATTTTGAGTTAAAATAAGATCTGAGTGAGTTAAAATATCCAATCTTAAGCAAACTGGCCGATTACAATTTTTTTCTATGCCCCCAATGGGTGGCATATAGTAGTCGCACTGTCTGTCCGTTTGTGACTGTTCGTCCCCGTTTGTCTTTACAATCGTGTCCGCTTCATAACTATAACCAATAATGGACGGATTTTCAAATTACTTCGCACAATTGCTCGCCACAACAAGACGTGTCGCGCACAAACTCCAGCTCCCTTGCTCAAAGGTCAGGGTCACACTTAGAGGTCAAAGGTTGTCCGTTCGTCTGTACCATTGTGTCCGCTTCATAACTGACAATTATGGACGGATTTTCAAATAACTTCGCACAATTGCTCACCACAACAAGACGACGTGTCGCGCACAAAATCCAGGTTCGTGGCTCCAAGGTCAAGGTCTCACTTAGAGGTCAAAGGTCAAAACAAAGTGTTTGTGTGTCCTGTTAATACATCTGACATTCATGGACAGATTTTCAAAAAACTTGGTACAATTGCTCACCACAACTAGACGACGTGTTGCGCACAAAACTCAGGTCTTTTGCAAAATTTTATTATCGTAACCCTGATCTTCTTTCCAAATATAAAAATAATTTAAGGACTCTTCTGCGACAAGGACTCACAACCTGACTTCTATGGTGATGTGATTTATAAACTTCATAAGATTCTCGGTCATGATCACTTTCATACTATCTTTGTTAAACTTGTTAAAAAGTTTATCAAAAGAGGTTATGACCCTATCATTTTGCAACGTACTGCATGCTTGGTGTTGGACCCTTTTGCAGTTCGCCACTATGCTTTCCTATTTTATTGTACGATTACCGGCCAGGCTGTGGGCCCTATGATGACGCCTACCTAAAGCCCATTGGGACGGTGGCGTTTGATGTTTGTCTATGATTATTCTTGTCGTGCCCTTAATGGTTTATTTTCTTACTGCTCTGGCTTCTGCCAAGTCATTGAGTACCTTCATTGTGGCTTTCTAGGCTATTGTTTTTTAGTATTATATTTACACGAGCATATTTGTGTTTGCCACTGACCGTTCAAAGGCGGTAGCCCTATTGTCATCCCTTTTGTGTTTGTGATGTCGTTTACTTTTATTATTACTTTTGCCTTCTTGTTTTTCTGTTTCCATGTTTGTTTCTGTGTTTTGTGGTTGACTGTCCTCCTTGAATGCTACTTCCCTGTCCGATCGTTTTATATTTCTTTGTTATTAAGGGTGTTCTTTTCAAAAGGTAACTTTGATTATAAATGAAAAATAGATTCCGCTCAATAAATTTGTAGCATGGAATTAGTTATTGGAAGTCAGAGTTTGGCAGGGAGCTGCAATATACATGCTACAAAACAAATAGAGTATGGTTTAAATACACAACTTCATAAAATTATGCAGCCCATTGATAGGAAGCACTGGATTGTTATTCAGGTCGTTTTGTCAAAGTTCAAGGTTGCTGTCACTATAAATAAAAAATAGTTTTTTCGAAAAAAATGCACTTCCCCTTGAGGGATGTCTTATGAACTTTGGCAGGGTTGAGAAGTATCCATTGTGCAGTTTTAAGATATGTGGTTATATCTATAGAGGACTTGTTATTTGCTGAATTTGCTCGTTTTCACTAGGTTTCATTTGATTGAAATTTTGGAATTAATTCATAAGCATAACCTGCAGCTTCATCTGGTCGATTCAAAGGCCATGCTTTAAGAGTTAAGATCAGTGCCCAGAATGGATGGTTATAATTATGTAAACATACAGTTCTAGGCTAGTGCGAGGATTTTAAACCCTTTAGCCAAATCTGGCTAAAGCCCTAAACAGTCCTTTAGGTTAACAAACCTCGCGTTTGCGTACACATCAATTGTAAGTTAAAAAGAGTATGCTTTCTAACCAATTTTGCATATTGAGATTTAACATATTGGTTTTTGGAACCGTACCATTATGCTTAAATGTTTTAATGTTGTTGGAATTTTTACAAAATGCTATATTTTTACTATTTTATGTATCTAATAATAGGCTTTTATTTAAATAAAGACAATAAAAAAAAATAAAAAATAAAAAATGTAAATTAAAAAAAAAATTCAAAACAAAATTTCAAAAACAATAATTCAAAAAAATAATTAAAAGCCATAAAATAGAACTAGACATCAAAAGTAACATTCCAGTAAATTTTTAGGAAAATCCATCCAATAGTTTTAGAAGCGAAGTCGCCCAAAAAAGCTGCGCATGGAAAACTACAGCAAATGCCTTTCAAAGTTGAGTTGTATAATATTCAAAACTTGTTAGAAATTGTATTCAATATAATGTAATTATTTTTTTCCAAATTGTCAAGACTGACATTTTAAAAGGACAGAATGAATGCATGCATATAGTAAGGAAATATAAAAGGACAGACTCTCTTGTCACCATTTATTAGACAATTTATTATTTTTTTTAAATGTATTTCAATATGCTAACAATTATAGAAATAAAATACATAACAATATATAACACAGATAAAAATGTAAAGCTTAGCTGAGGCAAATAAAACAAGTTCATGTAATAGGGGTTCCAATGAAGCTAGAAAAATGGCGTTTCATTGTGAGACAAAATTTAGAAATGCTACATACATGTACACTACGACTATCATGCATAGAATTCATGTTTCATGTTCATGTTGATTCCCAATTTACAGACAGCCGATCAAACACGTTCACACTTGCCATTTTTCCAGT
This sequence comes from Cyrtodaria siliqua, assembly GCA_037043455.1. Taxonomy (NCBI): domain Eukaryota; kingdom Metazoa; phylum Mollusca; class Bivalvia; order Adapedonta; family Hiatellidae; genus Cyrtodaria; species Cyrtodaria siliqua. The sequence goes on from JAWPHD010012355.1 coordinate 39,893, forward strand.
TCAAGTTACGCTACTATGTGTACAACTAATCGGTGGGCACTCAACACTTACCAGTGATCGTAAGGTTAAAAAAGACCGACGACATTTAAACAGAGCGTCTCTGGCTTATTTATTCTTAAACAAACATTGTCAAACGTTATGTTTTATCAGCCATTTTGGCCGCTAACGTTATTTGATGTTTTACCCGGCTCGAAAACGCAATTAAATATATGGATAATATTGAGCGCGGGGATACAAACTATTTGAATGACATCGAGAAGCGAAAAGTGGGCGGCGTCTATAGCACACACGGCAATTTGACAGCGGTTTTCAATAAACACGGCGATAGTTAGTTACTGGTCCAAATTGATTGTCGCTACTTAGCTTATAACATCCAGCGGGATATTGGCTTATAAACAGTTAATTTAAAGACTTTGTGTATTTAAATTTGGGATTTTCCGAGATTTTTTTTGACTAGGTCCGTCGGAAATTTGGATTCGCCAGACCGCCGATGTCTGGCGAATTTGCTATTTATTTTTTGCGATTTTCGTTCGCCAGTTTGGGTTACTTTTTTTGGGTTACGTATGCCTATTTGGGGAATGGTTAATGCGAGCGTAGCAGTTTAAATTGTAGTTTATTTGAAGTAAATTTGTTTGATCTAAAATTAACTTCAAAGTTGGCTGATTATTTTTTTTGTACGCTCTGTGCTGTTGGGAACATCTCTGTAGTGTAAGGAAACATGCTTTTCTTTCGAGAAAAAAGATCCAGGTTCAAGTCCTGGCGGGGAACCTGGCAAACTTACTGATCTGTACAAACTTTTTTCTTGGATAACCACAACTTTAAAATACAAACATGATAAAATTGTCCATTACACAATTATACTAGTGTTAAAACATCTTTCCATAATATTTGAAATCAGACAAAACCAAAAGAAAAATATTAAACTGTAATTCTTTTAATACAATATATAACATAATTATCAATCACTGATGTTATTCACAGGAATTCCATTAGGCCTTCCCTGCAGATCAACCACTTGCACACCATCTACATGTTATCCGTACTTCCCATGGTATAACAGATGTGTTATACCTTTTATTGTTATATCTATATCGTACGCCATATTTCCTTCTTTTTTTGCATCAAAAAAACAAAACAATAAATAGTTTGTGGCACGAAACATATTTGCCGAAACTAGCAATAGTGCTTCAAAGTGCTTATTTATTAAACGATTTTCAAATGTTTGCTCTTAACACAAATGTTTAGATTCAATGATAACTATGTACGTATATGAGGGTTTTTTATCACATAACTCTTAATGTCTTCAGAATCGTCTCTTAAGGTGACTTCATTAACTTTACATCATACCACTGTTTATTTTAGAGCTTTATAACACTCCCAAAGTCCATGTTATGTAAATCAAGAGTGTTATTGTATTGAGCATTCATACAATTGACCATGACTCACTAATCCTTTAACGATCAAAACACATGTCTGCTGCTCTGTCAACTAGACTCTCTTGTCTAGTGACAAAGGTGTTTTAATTATTAGGATATAGGTCTCTTTCAAGAATTCCTTCGTTGTCCCTCAGCCAATTGTCACAGCGAAAAACGATTTTCGTGTTTGTTATCGTGTTAACAATATCAATGCTGTCCAGATACCAATTAGGCGCACTCCTAGTGTTGTCTTGCGCCACGTGCAGCTTGTTCAACTTACCTATCAGCATAAAAGTTCATGTAACAATGTCTCAATATTAACTGGCAATACAAGCAATACATGTATTATATGAATATCCGGTAAAGGTCGAAAATTACAAAACGAGGTTTAATTTGTTTATAGGAACCGAGGCTCTGCCGAAGTTCGGAATAAAAAGTTATACAGAGGGTTGACATTGTCCTAACTGAACCGGTTTCTCATGACTTTTGTTTTTCATACCATTGACATGTTGTTTTCAGAAGTGGTTAACTATTTGTGCTGACACAGCTGTTGATGTTATCGATATAAGTGTTGATGCGCGTGACTTTTATCTGCCCCGTGTGTAAGTCCCTATTTGTGTCCCATCATTTTACAGATTTTAATGAACTTTGAAATTCTGTTTTTCATATGTCTCTCCGAAGACGTTGCTTATTAAAAAACTACTACGACAATAGTCGAATGCACAATATCCCAAAAGACAAAAGTGAGACACCCGAAGATGATGTCTCAGTTGTAATACTTCACTGTATAACTTTTAAATGTAGATTTGGTTGTTGCTGCGGTACAGTTGAAGGATCATTGCCTATCTCGGCAGATGAGTAGAATCTGTCCCATCCCCTCTCTGTGTTAACTGCGTCATTTGTGTCATGTTCATTAAAAGTATTCATTATGATCTCTGTATTGTTTCAGGTGCTACTTAAGTGGTGGCAGAAAACAATGATAGTGGCTCCAGCGAAAAATGTATTGTTTACAACAGAAGTCGCAGTAACTCCCCCGTTCTACAGATGAGAAGGTTCTACGCCCAGTCTGCATACTTATGTGTATCTTTATTTAAATGGGTGGTAGGCCTAGAATGTTCATTCCTGTTTGTTCGTCGTAAAACTCAATTCAGCTCAACTCTAGATAAGAAAGCCCTCTGTTTACCAAGCGGTACATTGCATTAATCCGTTTTACATTAACCCCATTATCATTGCAGTTATACATTTTCAGCAACACATGGAATAATTGTGGATTGTGTAAATGCATATATATCGTTTTTATAAGTTGTCAGGCTTGTGTAGTAAATCCATATATAAATCGCATTAACTGTTTTCAATATACCTTTGTCATAAACACAAAGAAAGTATGCGCTATGGTCTAGTGGTAGAGCGTTGGCCCCATGATCCAAAATTCGTGGGTTCGATTCCCGCCATTGTCAGTTGCGTTGTGTCCCTGAGCAAGACACTTTATCTGCATTGCTTAGTACTGGTTCTACCCAGGAAGGTATCGAGAGTGATTGAAATAAGTTCATAGAGCTTTCATTACAATCGATGTAAAATAAATAAGTTTAAACTAAAGAAAGTATACAAAAACAAGTATTTTATACACACTGACCATTGCACATTGACAAAATGAATAAATACACTAGCTGTTTATAAAACTAAAATACAGATTATAATAAACTAGCTAGACACTCTGAGAATATTTATTATATATATACACCAGTAACCTTTCTGCTGACAGAATACTATAACAGATACAATATGTTATTAATTATAAAGCGCATACCTAGGTCAATGGCTTTAATAACGAACACAATGGTTCATGGCATAATGTTTTATATCGAAGGAATCATTAGACGTGACATTCAAATGAACAAATTCGGCGAGAATGTCAAGATATTTGATTCAGTTAAACAATGGTTTTTCGTTATAAGTTGAACTCCTCTTGTAGAGCCTACCTGAATCGAAGGTTTTAACTTGCTTTGTTTAGCCGTGTATGTAATCAAAAAAGTAACGTGAAAAAACACTCTGGATTATTGATGGTAATAAAATAACTACGATAATAGTTGATACGACAACTGATTGATGATTATTGTAATGATTTGCATGGAATAAATGAGGCCTGCAAAAAGTCCGGATCTTTCCAATTATATATAAAACCAAGGTGACCAATTAGAATTGTGTTCACTGCATATAAACCTCCAAGTTGTAATCGAATGTAGTAAAAAACGTCCTTTTTTGTTGGAAATGGGAATATATAATTTGGGCAAAATAGCCCATTTCTATTAGATTTTGTTGCCGTATGTTTAAAAAGTGTATTGATTACTGAGAAACATTTTCCAAAATTCGAATCAATACATACACTTTGCGAGCAACTATCAATGACCACAGCTTTACCATCCACTTTTTGAAGGGAAAGGTATTTTTCTATATGAACATTTCACTGCTGCATTTTCCATACTTGAAATTGCAGCAAAGCATTAAAATATGACATTTTAACATTGGTGTTAATGGGAAAATATTTGGTGGTTTCATTCCTGAAAGACTTGTATTAATTGTACAATACCTTGTAAACATATGGGAGCAATGGGACTCCATACCCCTGCACCACATGCCCTTATGTTAGAACCATCAAGAGTGTATCCAGAATCACAAGTATATGTGGCGATTTCTCCTTCGTATGTGTTTGGTGCTGATACGGTTCCACTTGAGGGGGTTGATGCTGGTGGACAATCTGAATTGTTTTATGTAATAATCGTATGATCTTTTAAATAAAACCAATGAGTGCAGCGTTGGAATTTCAGTGGGGTTCTTCAGAAAGAATCTAAGTTTCTGCATCAGTATTATTAAATGTGCAGAATGTACTTTAGAATGCATTGGCATTTAATTTGGAGAAGCAGTCTGCGAAATTAACTTTTGGACTTGGTGGTCCTTCGGGTAACCATTTCAACAAAAATTGGTTGCCCGAAAGGAAATGTGGTTGCCCGAAATGTTTCTTTTAAAACCTGAAGGCTTTATTACTCTAATGATATATGTAAACAAAGCAAAACATGATGTCTTCACAATATTTATTCATTATTCATTATTTTGTATACAAAGAAAAGATTGCCTATGTCTTTCTCTGATAAGTCACAGTCATCATTAGAGTCATCATGAATTTTGACAGTTTATGTTTTTTTATAGTGTCAATCCACATGCTAGAACACCTCTTTACAAAGGAACCATCGGTGTGTAATCCGGATTCTGTCCGTGCACCATCTTCGGTACATTTAAGCCACTCTCGACCAACTTGCCAAGAATAAACAAAATTTCTATCTCTTGGCTTCGTAACGCTTACTTGACTCCTGTTTGGACTCTTTCACTGGTTTACCAGGAATGGCACCCGTCACGTACCGCAATATTGACATTTTGTGACAAGGGGAAACACGTTTTAGCGACGCATGCGCTCTTATTAGCATATTGATGATGTTTATTTTATTCTCATTGGATGAATAATTTACGAACCATTCGATCGGAACTCTTCGCCAATATTCGTACTCGGTAAATGTGGATTCCCGAGTGAAGGAATCCGACGAGGCAGTTCCGATTGGTTGCACTTTACAAAATAAAGAATTCGGTAAAATCCGACAACCAAAGTGGGAACACGTGATTGTCCTGTTCGTAAATTAGTTGTCCCCGACAACCGCTAATTTCGCAGACTGGAAGCTGCATATTGCTTGTCAAAACAAAAACAACAACATAAAAGACGAACGCAAACGCTGTTTTCACTAGTGAACGAAGTATCATATGAAATAGTTTGTTTTCATTGTCCGTTTGATAACTTTTTCTTACATTTTTACCGCACGAATATATTGACCCTTATCTGGGAATAACTCCCACCCACTGGAAACCAGAAAAGTTTGGTATACGTAATTCCATATCAGGATTATTTTGGAATATGGAAAACTACGGTATGCGGAAATTATATAATAATATCAATATTAAAACGTTTTCGTAACTCTGCCTCGATAGTTTCCAGTGTTTTTCCAAACTCAAAATATATGTGTTTGTTTTATGTCCATCCAACTTATTTTCAAATCCAGATACAGTTTGAATTCAAATTGAAGTACAAAACTATATCATAGTTCTTGGTCCTTTACTTTCCACTTTTGACAATAATACAAATATATGTTTGTTCTAATAAATAAATAAAAGGTGTTTCTTTAAATTTAAAATAACTTAATAAAATATTACCATTGTATTAACCGCCAACATCATTTTCACTTGTTAAATACCAAGTAGTGAAATTATATACTATTTTTACTAATTGTACGTATTGTATCATAAGCTATTTTTGTAAATAATAAATAAAAATAAACACACAGTTAAATCAAATTGATACACACCAATATTGAAGTATTTGTATAAGCTGTATAATTATTTGAATAGTTCAAAGTTACTTGTTTTATACATATTACTAAGTGACGATTATGTTGTACTAATTATATATTTAAATCTACGGTAGAACGCAAACACTGAAAACTATATGCGGCGAACTGACAATTTGCATCACCATTTTCTTGTATTCTAGTATGAATATTGTAATTGTTGTGGTAAGGTAGCAGTGAACAGTATCTTTGACTTTTCCACTTTTGTAATTTCAATTTGCTATCTAAAAGGATATTTTTCACATTTAAAGGCGGCCTTTAAATGTGAAATATATCCTTTTAGTAAGAAAATCGTTTTTTTTCGATTGAAAAAGATAAGAAAAACAGGTTTTAAAAATATATAGAGCATAGAAAGCCTTAAATCAAAACTAGCGAAAGGTAAACAACTAAATAACAGCAAACAGTGATCGGCTGTCCTTGTCGAGCAATCTAGAACGCTATATGAGCTAGAAAGAGCGCAGCTACGTGTTAAAAAGATATCCTCTATAGCCATTAACGTTAATCGAGTTCGTAAGCCTCTAAAATAGTGTGTGTGTGTGTGTGTGTGTGTGTGTGTGTGTGTGTGTGGAGAAGATTTTGCATTTTGTACCAACCACTTACCAACGGCCTCGCTTAAAGGTGAAATTTAGCGTGTTTTTTGAGCATATATTCTGAAATATATGTATATAATATACAATCTGTTCAAATATTACGCTTATTGGTTGTCCCGTTTTCTCACAGTAGCCAATTTTATCTCATAGCGCACACGCTTGAGTTTTGCCCTTTTTGAAGACAGGTAAGTGTCACGTGATCCTGTGACGTCATTGGTACCAAACGATCAGCGGTGTCGCATTGAGTTGTATAGTATTGTCTATGTAGGATTAAGTTTTATGGTACGTGTTAAAAATGCCGTGTGCTGTAGCTGGGTGTCAAAGTGTGCATAAAAAAGGACAATCTAATAACATCAGTTTTTTTCGTTTTCCTAATCAGGTTAATGATAGATTAAGATTTGAATTGTGGGTGGACCGCTGTCGACGAAAATCGCCCGTCGCGTCAAAAAAATGGGAACCTTCAAAAGACGCGCGAGTTTGTAGTAAACACTTTGAGTTGGATTCGTGGGAAATCCATCCTTTGGTTTCATTTTCATTGATTTTGAAGGACAGACGGTCATGCAGATTAAAAACAACAGCGATACCAACAATATTTTCCTACAAAAATGAGAAGTGCCTAACCCCGCCGTCTCCGAGCAAGTTTTATTCGCCGATTCGACCGGCGTTGAGGAAGAAATTATTAAATGAGGTAAGATAGAAGTTTTTGTTCAGTTATCTTAGCAATTCCTCGGGTATGTGTATGATAAATTGTAGAAAGGTATATAGTCTTAGATATGTACATCGTGATTGTTTAGCTGTTGAATTAGATGCATGCGTCTTACGTGAAAGGCGCTAATATAATGTAGCCGTCTTTTTCAAAAGATCGCTAAAAAGGTTTAGCATATGAATGTAAATGAATTCGGTGAAATAAACACTGTCGTTGTTTCAATATATATTTTGTAGTATTTTTTTTTTTGTTTTGTTTTAAATTATACACCTTCTTCTGCCAATAGTGTTATAGATTTATATAGAGTTATATATCGGTCTCTGGATTTGAAAATAATGACAAAATGTTTCATGGATGTCTATTAAAACGCAGAAAATTGATAATGTTACTAGCTATTATATTAGTTCAGTAATGTTGTATGGCAAAACAACAACAATAACGTCTTTTACCTCATGCAGTAAGTAAAATAAGTGCTTTACAAGCATATCTATACTTTATATTCTAAATAAAAAAATTGTTAGGTCTGTTTTTTCGATCTCTACATGTACATAATACATTATGTCGTGCTCATAATACATTTGACCATATTATTTAGATCATCTTCGTGCGCGATGAACTAACTAGTTTCTCACGCATCATATATCCGTCTTGTGCAATACGCGGCTCCCGCGGCGGTATTGCACCGCTCACGGAATTGCAATATACAGGAAATGTAGGCATATCATAAAACTACGTTTCCCTAAATGGTGCGTGATTTTGTCATATACCGACGTTTGTACCATGATTAGGCTGTACTTCAATAGGGCACCGCAATAGTTGATTATTCGCTGTGTGGTATATTGTTATTTGGCGGCACGTGGAGAGCGTGTCATACTGCAAATCCGAATCTCATACACCACTATAGACTGTTTTGGAGGCGGCGGCGACTTATGGTATATAGAATACTATAGAAATTAGATGCTGTTACATTTATTTATTTATCAATTATACTTACTAGACTCTAATATATTTTTTCAAAGTCTATTTTTCGGCAAAAATAAAGTCCTTATAATCTGACGCTCGTATTAATGTACAAGTATTAGACCATGTCCATTCATTCGGAATATACTGCATTTCGCGCTTAGTGTAAATGTACCGAGATATTGCAGCGTTGCTGGTGACTTTCAGAATTTCGATGACCTGCACCGCGTTCAACTTCCTCATCGCCATCGGTTGATGAATCCGAGGTATTTTCATCCTCAGACACGAATTCTGGCTCAAAATCGTAAGGTTGCACATTGTGCAACCTTCTTATCATGGGCATTTCATCTGACTCAGCATCATAGTCGCTTAATTCCGACATTTTCACACACACTATACTGTTTTTGCGTGCTTTCCCTATGTACAAATGGTTTCGTTTTGTTCCCAATGACGTCACTTCCGGTTTTACGAGGAAGAGTTTTCCCCCTTTGATTTTTTTTCAATTTTTTAGCGTAGCCTGTTCGTCTTTTCGGTTTTTATCTTTAAAAACATATTTTCACTAAAAATACATCAATAGCATAGTTACCATCGTATTTATAATGATATTTGATAATTAAAAACATATCAACAACGGATTTGTTGATTTAGGACAAATTTCTGCTTTAATAACAGACAACCAGGTGATACTAATGCTTTACTATGGAACGCGTCGGATATCTTCGGGATTTTCCGTCAAATAACGACAAACCTGGCGTATATTGATACGATAGAGGATTTACATTCCATGATTATTACCTCAAGTACCTAAACAAACATTCCTCACAGAAAAACGCCAGGTCAATACTGATACATAGATACTTATATATAGAAAGCTTGATCCAACCAAAGTGGTGATTCTTGATTTACCAATTTATTTCTTCGTGAAAACTGTTCTCAATATCTTGTCCGGTTCTTCTCACGGACTCTAATTTAACTGGCTTTAAATCTCGCCTTAAAATCTCGCCTGTATACTGTAGAATAAATGGTATGGCCACAAGCTCTTATTAAATTATTTACCAGACTTCAGATGAAGACGTAATTGTGGTCTTATCAATTTGTTTTTAAATTAGGAGACACGATTTGGTCATTTAATGGTTTGAATTAAACATATTTTATTGCCGTATATGTACAAGTAAAAGGTCATTTACTGTACAAGTGAATGATCATCATCATATCATACAGTAAAATAAAGTTTTCAATTACCTTGTTTGCACATAGGAGTTATTTGAGTCCACATTCCTGATACACACGTTGCCGTGTCACTACCAACTAGCGTATAACCAGTAGTACAGGTGTATTTGGCAGTTTCTCCTTCGTAGCTGTTCGGTGCTGATACCTGTCCATTTGATGGGGCAGATGCTGGTGGACACTCTGAATGGATACAAATATAGTTTTCAATGTTTGCATCTACCTGTTTGTGCTCACTTCAAACAATACATACGCGGGCTACTTACTCTAACTATATACATGGTTAAGAGATGAGTAAAATTCCAACAACTTTATCAATTGATAGAATTACTTTATGAAACGGTCAGACGAACATGTCAATATCGTGGAACACACCAAACGTCGGACATATATATATACACATTAATTAAGTTTCACTGGCTGTTAACATAAGGCATTTTTTATTAAAGCGATTAGTTCATATTAACTTTTATACAAAATATACATACATCTGCCTATCTATATATCCTCTTCAGTCAAATTTCATCAAACGTAAAGGCGAAAGTCTCTCGTACGTTATTTAACTGGTTTTAAACCTTGCCTGTATAATATGCAATACCAGATATGGCCACAAACTCTTAATAAATTATTTACCAGCCTGCAGATGAAATTCAGAATAAGTAATTTGCGGTCCATTTTTTTTGTTTTTAAATAAGGAAACACGATATGGACATTATAAACATATGTATACTGTAAATGTGAATGTTCATCATCATATCATACAGTAAAATAAAGTGTTCAATTACCTTGTTTGCACACAGGAGCTATTGAAGTCCACTTTCCTGATATGCACGTTGCCGTGACAGTACCGACTAGAATATAACCAGTAGTACAGGTATATGTGGCAGTTTCACCTTCGTAGCTGTTCGGTGCCGATACCTGTCCATTTGATGCGGCTGATGCTGGTGGACACTCTGAGTTGAAAAAACAAATCGTTATTCATATGTCTACCTTATAAATTGATAGAATATGCCTGCAAATAGTCATTATTTTATGAAACGATCAGACGAACATATAAATATCGTGGACCACTACCAAAACGTCGCATATATATACATACATATTTATTATGTTTCACGGGCTGCTGACGAACAGCGATATTTATTAAAGCAATTAATTAATACTAACATTTATACAAAGTATACATATATCTGCTTACTTTTGTCTCTTAAATCTCTTCAGTCAAATTTCATAAAGGCTCTCGGGCGCTATTTTAACTGGCTTTAAACCTCGCCTGTGTATTATTCAAGAAGTGGTATGGCCTATTATTACTTTTTTGCCAGCCTGCATATGAAGACGTTAAATATTTGTGTTCTAACCAATTTGCTTCTAAATAAGGAAAAACGATAAGTACATGATAAGAATATAGATACTGTACACGATAAATTACCTTGTTTGCACACAGGAGCTGTCGGAGACCACTTTCCTGATACACACGTTGCCAAGTCACTACCAACTAGAGTATAAACAGTAGTACAGGTGTATTTCGCAGTTTCTCCTTCGTAGCTGTTCGGTGCTGATACCTGTCCATTTGATGGAGATGATGCTGGTAGACACACTGAATTGATAAAAACAAATCCGACAGTTCTTTTGTGCACAAGGTCAGAGTCAAGAGAAATGATATGGTGGAGTTTGGCCAGACAGGTAAAGGTTCAAAGTTGTGTATTTATTGTTCTTTAGTTTGCTTTGTATCTCAGTCAAATCGTTTTAAATTATGGTAGGCATTATCCATTTACTAAATAATATGTATATCATTGATGCTGTTAGTAAGATATTATAGCCGTCGGTTCTAAAACACAAGGAGTGAATTGGTTACATGCATGTCATCGTCATAATACGCTACAGTAGGATTGAGGAAGATGTATAGTTAACGCTAGAAATTGTTCAATATTTTGTGTTAGTTTAAAAATGTGTGTTTTCGAACCAATTCTAGATGAATACATCAGAAAAAGTACAATAAAAGTGGGTTTTCACAATTAAGGTAAGTTCGCTAATTATGTAATAATTAAGCGACCAAGGATTCTACTTAATTTAAGTGTTTAACCTAATTTGTGGAAGCTGTACTTTTTCCTGCATAATAACTTTGACCGTAGTTTCCTACACAGGTAGATATCATTTAATTAAATATAAACAGTCAGTTGTGTTTACCTTATTTATAAACCGAAGAGCCGAAAGATGTCTAAATAGACATCATCGTATGCATGGGCGGATCCAGGATTTCAGCTTATGGGGGTTGGGGGGCGTAAGATTTTGGTAAATTTTCGGGTCCGTTTCTAGTCTCATCAAACGTTTGCGGTATTAAATATGTCAATAGATGGCAGCATCATACATCTAACATATAGTGAAGAGTACAAGGCTCTTATTTGTACACTCTTCCAGAGTTAGTTGATTTCTATAAAATTACCTGTTTGATGGGGGCTATGTTATCAAGGAGCTGCTGATCACCACAAATTGTAGTTTAGCTGGATCCAATGCCTTGTTGTGGTTAGGTCTTTCAAGTGATATTTTCATGTGAAAATAATGTTTTACATTGCGAATATGATAAGAATAACAGGACTATTCAGTTTCAGATGTATGTTACCAAACAGTTTGCAGTTACCAAACAGTCCATTTGATATAAGGGCGTATGGACCAGAGTATTACGTAATTCACTGATAGGGAAATGTTATCTGTGAAGCAGCAGTCAAATTGCATGGAAAATTGCAGCTCCCCAAAAGTAAGATAAACATTATATCTAGGTATAAAAGTCGAACTGTAAATGCAGTTTTCCCAGAAAACAACCATAAACAGACATTACAACAAACAACAATTGCAATTGTCATCAGAAGCAAGCATGTGACGTCCAAAACACAAACGGATTGACAATATGGTTACTTCTTTGGAACGGTCAGTGGCAAAACGGCCGCTCACGGTTAAAAAAACCGGTTCTAGGGTGCACCAAACCTCACACTTAATTATGGTCATCCCAATAAAACGGGACAGTGTAAATAAACATGTCCCAGCTATAGACGCTAACAAACAACGCATCACTAATAGGCAAAATCATTTTAACACATATATTCAGCATGTATATGTGTATAAAAAAACAACAAAGGCCTTTAAAGCCACAATTTAATAACTAAATGACCTGGCAGAAGTCATAGCAACATGGAAACAAACCATTAAGGGTACAACAAGACAATATTTAAGCAAACATCAAAGGCTAATGTCCTTTGACGTCCTTGGCTAACGTCCTTATGTGGACTTGCCAGCAAGGTTGTGAAGCACTCATTTTCCTATTAGATAATATTTTCGTCAGGTATGGAACTACCGTTTATAGTCAAAATGTTGGTATCCCTATGGGTACGAACTGTGCACCTCTTGTAGCAGATTTGTTTTCAGTTGTGTTTCTATGAAAGAGATTTCATGTTGAGTCGTTCACCAGATACTGATGCAGATGTAATTAAAGCCTTGAATGACACCTCTCGGTATCTGGATGACAAATTTAACATTGACACTCCTTTCTTTTCTACTATGGTTAATACTATCTATCCCAAGGAATTTCAACTCAACAAAAGTAATATTTATGATACTGTCGCTTCTTTTCTTGATTTACATATCTCTAGTGAAAATGGGGAAATAATAAGTAAACTCTATGACAAGAGAGATGATTTTAATTTATATTGTTAATTAGCCTCACTTAGATGTGGATGTTCCCCGATATACTTCTTTTGGGGTGAATGATTCTTAACTTATTCGTTTTTATAGAGCTTGTAGTCGAGTCGAGGACTTTAATATTCGTAGTCTGTGCATAATTAAGAAGCTACTCCATTAGAGTAACCGTTACCACGACATTCGAAAACGCTTTCCAAAATATTATTATCGTAACCCTGATCTACATTTAAAATTTAAAAGCAATTTAAGAACACTTCTGCGACAAGGACTATCACAACTGAATGGCTGAATGTGATTCACAAACTTCGATATTCGGTCATAATCACGTTCATACAATCTTTATTAAAATTGTTAAAACGTTTATCAAAAGAGGTTCTGACCCTATCACTTTGCAACGTACAGCATGTTTAGTGGTTCACCCATTTACAGTTTGCCACAATGCTTTCTACATTGATTGAGTCATGACAGGACAGATCATGGACCCTATGATAACGTCTACCTAAATCCCCAAAGGACAGTAGCGTAGTATGCTTAAATCTTATCTTAATGGTTTGTTCACTTGTTGCTCTGGCTTCTGTCAAGTCATTTAATACTTGCTTTGTGGATTTCTATGCTTTGTTATACTCATATTTATATGATCATGTATGTGTTATACTTATATTGCCTATTAATGCTGCATTGTTTGTTTGATAATATAACCTGGTGGGGATATCTTTATTTACAATTTTCCGTTTTATTGGGATGAAATAGGGTAATAGTGAGGTTTGGTGCACCCGAGAACCTGGTTTAAACCCCCAACGATGGACCTAATGTCAACCCCTTTTATGTTTGTGATGTCGTGTATTACCTTTTAGACGTTTTTATTGTTGTTTGTTTTTATCTTGCTTTTGGTTGACTGCGATCCTTTAATGCTGCATTTCCTGTTCAACCTTTATATCTACTTTTGAAAGATGAGAGAATAGTGATGAACTGTAATTTGGTCAACCAGTAAGCATGCAGAGTGTTGCAAACTAATACGTTCACATTCCCGTTAAATAAGCTTTTTAACAAGTTTAATAAAGATTGTGTGAAGTAATTATGATTAAAAGTCTTTCAAATGTTGTAATTCACGTCACCATAAAATTCAGGTCCTTGTCGCAGACGAGTTCTTAACTTACTTTTATATATTTAAAGCATATCAATATTACGATAAATCAGTTTTGTAAATGTTTTTAAGTTGAGAAACATAGACCCCATATGAAAAAAAGAAATATAAAAAGATCGGACAGGGAAAGCAGCATTCAAGGAGGACAGTCAACCACAAATCACAGAAACAAACACGCAAACAGACAAACAAGAAGGCAAAAGCAAAAATAAATGCAAACGACATCACAAACACAAAAGGGTTGACAATAGGGCTACCGCCTTGGAACGAAAGTTGCTCGGGGAACATCCCCATCTAAGTGGGGATAATTAACAATACTGAAACTGAAAAAAATCAAATCATTTTGTCATAGAATTGCTAATTATTTCTCTATTTTTAAAAGATAAATGTCAACGGAGAAAAGAAGCGACAGTATCAGAAATACTAGCTTTGTTAAGCTGAATTTGTTTTGGAAAGACATTGTCAACCATAGTAGATAAGAAAGAGTTGCCAGTGTTTAACATATCATCCAGGTGATATTAAAAATGAGAAACATGGTACAGTAACTATAGAAATCACAGCACACAAACGCAACAGCAGCGTAGGTCCGCATTCAACCACAAACAAAGAGTTATATATACAATGAAAAGGACAATACACAACAAATCGATTGGTGAAGACCTTTTTTGTTGAAAATGGGCATATATAATTTGGGCAAAATAGCCCATTTCTATCAGATTTTGTTGCTGTATGTATAAAAAGTGTATTGATTACTGAGAAACATTTTCCGAAATTCGAATCAATACATACACTTTGTGAGCAACTATCAATGACCACAGCTTTACCATCCACCTTTTGAAGTGGAAAGGTATTTTTCTATATGAACATTTCACTGCTGCATTTTCCATACTTGAAGTTGCAGCAAATCATTAAAATATGACATTTTAAACATTGGTGTTAATGGGAAAATATTTGGTGGTTTCATTCATGAAAGACTTGTAATAATTGTAAATACATTGTAAACATATGGGAGCATTGGGACTCCATACGCCTGCACCACATGTCCTGATGTCAGAACCAACAAAAGTGTATCCAGGATCATAAGTATATGTGGCGATTTCTCCTTCGTATGTGTTTGGTGCTGATACGGTTCCACTTGAGGGGGTTGATGCTGATGGACAATCTGAATTGTTTTATGTAATAATCGTATGATCTTTTAAATAAATCTAATGAGTGCGGCGTTTGGATTTCAATGGGGTTCTTCAGAAAGAAGCTAAGTTTCTGCATCAATATAATTAAATGTGCAGAATATACTTCAGAATGCATTCGCACAAGAAAATAAAAATAAACGCATTTAATTTGGAGAAGATGCATATTGCTTGCCAAAACAAAACCAACAACATAAAAGACAAACGCAAACGCTTTTTTCACTAGTGGACAAAGTATCATATAATGCATAGATACTTATATTTCGAAAGCTTGATCCAACCAAAGTGGTGATATCTTGATTTACCAATTTATTTCTTCGTGAAAACTGTTCTCAATATCTTGTCCGGTTCTTCGCTATATATAATGCTATTGTCTCTCGGACTCTAATTTAACTGGCTTTAAATCACGCCTTTAAATCTCGCCTGTATACTGTCCAATAAATGGTATGGCCAAAAACTCTTATTAAATTATTTACCAGCCTTCAGATGAAGACGTAATTGTGGTCTTATCAATTTGTTTTTTAATAAGGAAACACGATTTGGTCATTTACTGATTTGATTTAAACATATTTTATTGCCATATATGTACAAGTACGTTACAATCAGGTCGGGCCACAAGTGCTACCCACTTTAGTTACGGCACTTCCCTAAAAGGTTATTTACTGTACAGGTGAATGATCATGATCATATCATACAGTAAAATAAAGTGTTCAATTACCTTGTTTGCACATTGGAGTTATTTGAGTCCACATTCCTGATACACACGTTGCCGTGTCACTACCGATTAGCGTATAACCAGTAGTACAGGTATATTTGGCAGTTTCTCCTTCGTAGCTGTTCGGTGCTAATACCTGTCCATTTGATTGGGCAGATGCTGGTGGACACTCTGAATTGATATAAACATAATTTTCATATGTTTGCATCTACCTGTTTGTGCTCACTTCAAACAATACATTCGCAGGCTACTTACTCTAACTATATACATGGTTAAGAGATGAGTAAAATTCCAACAACTTTATAAATAGATAGAATTACTTTATGAAACGGTCAGACGAACACACCAAACGTTGGACATATATATATACACATTAATTAAGTTTCACTGGCTGTTAACGAAAGGCATTTTTTATTAAAGCGATTAATTCATATTAACTTTTATACAAAATATACATACATCTGCCTATCTATATATCCTCTTCAGTCAAATTTCATCAAACGTAAAGGCGAAAGTCTCTCGGACGTTATTTAACTGGTTTTAAACCTTGCCTGTATAATATGCAATACCAGATATGGCCACAAACTCTTAATAAATTATTTACCAGCCTGCAGATGAATAAGTAATTTGTGGTCCATTTTTTTGTTTTTAAATAAGGAAACACGATATGGACATTATAAACATATGTATACTGTACATGTGAATGTTCATCATCATATCATACAGTAAAATAAAGTGTTCAATTACCTTGTTTGCACACAGGAGCTTTTGAAGTCCACTTTCCTGATATGCACGCTGCCGTGACAGTACCGACTAGAATATAACCAGTAGTACAAGTGTATGTGGCAGTTTCTCCTTCGTAGCTGTTCGGTGCCGATACCTGTCCATTTGATGGGGCTGATGATGTTGGACACTCTGAGTTGATAAAAACAAATCGTTTTTCATATGTCTACTTTATAAATTGATAGAATATGCCTGCAAATAGTCATTATTTTATGAAACGATCAGACGAACATATAAATATCGTGGAACACCACCAAAAAGTCGCATATATATACATACATATTTATGATGTTTCACGGGCTGCTGACAAAAAGCGATATTAATTCATACTAACTTTTATACAAAGTATACATACATCTGCTTACTTTTGTCTCTTTAGTCTCTTCAGTCAAATTTCATTAAGTCTCTCGGGCCTATTATTACTTTTTTGTCAGCCTGCAGATGAAGACGATACATATTTGTGGTCTAACCAATTTGCTTCTAAATAAGGGAAAACGATAAATACATTATAAGAATATATATACTGTACAGAATAAATTACCTTGTTTGCACACAGGAGCTGTTGGAGACCACTTTCTTGATACACACGTTGCCAAGTCACTACCAACTAGAATATAACCAGGAGTACAGGTGTATTTCGCAGTTTCCCCTTCGTAGCTGTTCGGTGCTGATACCTGTCCATTTGATGGAGCTGATGCTGGTAGACACACTGAATTGATAAAAACAAATCCGACAGTTCTTTTGTGCACAAGGTCAAAGTCAAGAGAAATGATATGGTGGAGTTTGGCCAGACAGGTAAAGGTTCAAAGTTATGTATTTATTGTTCTTTAGTTTGATTTGTATCTCAGTCAATTCGATTTAAATTATGGTAGGCAATATCCATTTACTACATAATGTGTATATCATTGATGCTGTTAGTAAAATACTATAGCCGTCGGTTCTAAAACACAAGGAGTGAATTGGTTACATGCATGACATCGTCATAATACGCTACAGTAGGATTGAGGAAGATGTATAGTTAAGGCTAGAAATTGGTCAATATTTTGTGTTAGTTTAAAAATGTGTGTTTTCGAACTAATTCTAGATGAATATATCATAAAAAGTATAAAAAAAGTGAGTTTTCACAATTAAGGTAAGTTCGCTAATTATGTAATAATTAAGCGACCAAGGATTCTACCTAATTTAAGCGTGTAACCTAATTTTTGGAAGCTGCACTATTTCCTGCATAAAAACTTTGACCGTAGTTTCCTACACAGGTAGATATCAATTAATTAAATAGAAACAGTCAGTTATGTTTACCTTATTTATAAATCGAAGAGCCGAAAGGTGTCTAAATAAACATCATCGTATACATGGGCGGATCCAGGATTTTAGCTTAGGGGGTTGGGGGGCGTAAGAATTTGGTCTATTTTCGGGTCCGTTTCTAGCCCCATAAAACGTTTGCGGTATTAGATATAGGTCAATAGATGGCAGCATCATACATCTAACATATATGAAGAGTGCAAGGCTTTTATTTGTACACTCTTCCAGAGTCAGTTGATTTCTATAAAATTACCTGTTTGATGGTGGCTATGTTATCAAGGAGATGCTGATCAGCACGAATTGTAGGTTAACTGGATCCGCGGCCTTGTTTTGGTTAGGTCTTTCAAGTGATATGTTCATGTGAAAATAATGTTTTACATTGCGAATATGATAATAATAACAGGGACTATTCAGTTTCAGCTGTATGTTACCAAACAGTTCGCAGTTACCAAACAGTCGATTTGATATAAGGGCGTATGGACCAGAGTATTACGTAATTCACCTATAGGGAAATGTTATCTGTGAAGCAACAGTCAAATTGCATGGAAAATTGCAGCTCCCCAAAATTATGATCAACATTATATCCAGGTATAAAAGTCGAACTGTAAATGCAGTTTTCGCAGAAAACAGCCAACCATAAACAGACATTACAACAAACAACAATTGCAATGGTCATCAGAAGCAAGCATGTGACGTCCAAAACACAAACGGATTGGCAATATGGTTACTTCCTTGGAACGGTCAGTGGCAAAACGGTCGCTCACGATTTAAACTCGGTTCTAGGGTGCACCAAACCTCACACTTAACTATGGTCTCCCCAATAAAACGGGACAGTGTAAATAAACATATCCCAACTATAGACGCTAACAAACAACGTATCACTAATAGGCAATATAATTTTAACACATATATTCAGCATGTATATGTGTATAAAAAAACAACAAAGGCCTGGAAAGCCACAATTTAAGAACTAAATGACCTGGCAGAAGTCATAGCAACATGGGAACAAACCATTAAGGGTACAACAAGACAAGATTGAAGCAAACATCAAAGGCTAACGTCCTTTGACGTCCTTGGCTAATGTCCTTATGTGGACTTGCCAACACGGTTGTGAAGCACTCATTTTCTTATTAGATAATATTTTCGTCAGGTATGGAACTACCGTTTATAGTCAAAATGTTGGTATCCCTATGGTTACGAACTGTGCACCTCTTGTAGCAGATTTGTTTTCAGTCGTGTTGCTATGAAAGAGATTTCATGTTGAGTCGTTCACCAGATACTGATGCCGATGTAATTGAAGCCTTGAAGGACACCTCTCGGTATCTAGATGGCAAATTTAACATTGACAATCCCTTCTTTTCTACTATGGTTAATACTATATATCCCAAGGAATTTCAACTCAACACAAGTAATATTTATGATACTGTCGTTTCTTTTCTTGATTTACATATCTCTAGTGAAAATGGGGAAATAATAAGTAAACTCTATGACAAGAGAGATGATTTTAATTTTATATTGTTAATTAGCCTCACTTAGATGTGGATGTTCCCCGATATACTTCTTATGGGGTGTATGATTATCAACTTATTTGTTTTTATAGAGCTTTTAGTCGAGTCGAGGACTTTAATATTCGTAATCTGTGCATAGCTAAGAAGCTACTCCATTAGAGCTACCGTTACCACGACATTCGAAAAACCTTTCCAAAATATTATTATCGTAACCCTGATCGACTTTAAAATTTAAAATGAATTTAAGAACACTTCTGCGACAAGGACTATCACAACTGAATTGCCGAATTTGTTTCACAAACTTCGATCTTCGGTCATAATCACGTTCATACAATCTTTATTAAACTTGTTAAAACGTTTATCAAAAGAGGTTATGACCCTATCATTTTGCAACTTACAGCATGTTTAGTGGTTCACCCATTTAAAGTTTGCCACAGTGCTTTCTTCATTGATTGACAGGACAGATCATGGACCCTATGATAACGTCTACCTAAATCCCCAAAGGACAGTAGCGTAGGATGCTTAAATATTATCTTGTCGTACCCTTAATGGTTTGTTCACTTGTTGCTCTGGCTTCTGTCAAGTCATTTAATACTTGCTTTGTGGATTTCTATGCTTTGTTATACTCATATTTATATGATCATGTATGTGTTATACTTATATTGCCTATTAATGCTGCATTGTTTGTTAGATAATATTGCAAAGAGGTTTAAAATACTAGCACATCAGTCTTTGCTTCAGTTTTTGGGTGTAGGAAGTCGTTCTCAAACGAAAACAACTGATTTACAAAGTAGTTTCAAGTAGTTTCAGTATATGACTGCTGGAATGAAAGTGGGGATATCTTTATTTACAATTTTCCGTTTTATTGGGATGAAATAGGGTAATAGTGAGGTTTGGTGCACCCGAGAACCTAGTTTAAACCCCCAACGATGGACCTATTGTCAACCGTTTTTATGTTTGTGATGTCGTGTATTACCTTTTAGACTTTTTTTATTGTTGTTTGTTTTTATCTTGCTTTTGGTTGACTGCGGTCCTTTAATGCTGCATTTCCTGTTCGACCTTTATATCTACTTTTTAAGATGAGAGCATAGTGATGAACTGTAATTTGGTCAACCAGTAAGCATGCAGAGTGTTGCAAACTAATACGTTCATATTCCCGTTAAATAAGCCTTTTAACAAGTTTAATAAAGATTGTGTGAAGTAATTATGATTAAAAGTCTGGCAAATGTTGTAATTCACGTCACCATAAAATTCAGGTCCTTGTCGCAGACGAGTTCTTAACTTACTTTTATATATTTAAAGCATATCAAGGTTACGATAAATCAGTTTTGTAAATGTTTTTAAGTTGAGAAACATAGACCCCATATGAAAAAAGAAATATAAAAAGATCGGACAGGGAAAGTAGCATTCAAGGAGGACAGTCAACCACAAATCACAACAAGAAGGCAAAAGCAATAATAAATGCAACGACATCACAAACACAAAAGGGTTGACAATAGGGCTACCGCCTTGGAACGAAAGTTGCTCGGGGAACATCCCCATCTAAGTGGGGATAATTAACAATACTGAAACTGAAAAAAATCTAATTATTTTGTCATAGAATTGCTAATTATTTCTCTATTTTTAAAAGATAAATGTGAATGGAGAAAAGAAGCGATAGTAACAGAAATACTAGCTTTTATAAGCTGAATTTGTTTTGGAAAGACATTGTTAACAATAGTAGAGAAGAAAGAGTTGCCAATGTTCAACATATCATCCAGGTGATATTAAAAATGAGAAACATAGTACAGTAACTATAGAAATCATAGCACACAAACGCAACATCAGCGTAGGTCCGCATTCAACCACAAACAAAGAGCAAATTAAATATACAATGAAAAGGACAATACACAACACATCGATTGGTGAAGACAGGGCTACCGACATGGAACGGTCATTAGGCAATAAGGCGTACTGGTTAGCTTATATCGATTACATCTGCCTGAGTATCTGGTGAAAGACTCAACATAAAATCTCTTTCATAACAATACAAACATATTTCTGCAACAACAGGTACACAGTTCGTAACCATCTGGATACCAACGCATTATTTATAAAAGGTAGTTTTATTTCTGACAAAAAGTTATCTAATAGGAAAGTGTTAAATCCTTCACAAACCTCTTGGCAAGTACACATAGTATAATTATCCAACTGCCGTTAGTAAAAACTATTTATAAACATTTTTGTTGAAAGATTGGGATTTCTCAGTGAAAGAATATTCACAATCGCTAAATAGTTATAAGTTATATTATAGTTATAACTCCGAACACAACAATAACTAACTGTGACGCTGAGTTATGACGTCAAAAACATGTTGATGACGTCGACGTCATCCGCCAATGTCGCTAAATAAAGCGAATAATTCGGTTTGAAAGCATACACAATCTGATTAAAAATGTAATAAATAGATTATTTAACTGTTGCGTTCGATTATATGAAAATCTTTCACTCAATTGTAGGGGGGTGTTATTTTTTCATTCACTCGCTTACTCTCGTTCGTGAAAAGAACCACATGTCTACCATTTCGTGAAGGATTCCCTATAATCTATCCCAGCAGTTAAATATTTTCTATATAATTGTGTTACTTGCCACATATGTTGAATGAGAGCAATATGCTTGCTTTGATACGGTGGTGTTGTAATGTTGTATATAGTGTGGAAAAGTCATAAGTAGTCACAGATGAAACTTGACGTTTATTGCACATTTTATTAAGATTGTCTTTTGAATTTTTAGTAGACCAAATTAATTAAACTCAGATTGTTGGCCTACATACTAAATCATAACATATTAATTTAAATTGAATAAATAGTTGCCTCCTTATCTCATTATTATATTAATATTTTATATTGTAAAAGTCCACTTTAAGTGCTTTTACTGCTTTGTAGCGTGAGTTCGGACACATTTCGAAATGTCAGTAATGAATTGACTCCGTGTGTTAAAGGACAGACATCTATCATAATTGACATAATTAATATAATAATTTATAAGTATTTACATATACATGCAATTTAGTAAAATCAAAATGCATGCCATCAATAAAACGAATGTTACTGATATATCAATCAGACTAATGAAGAATATATTATTTTTCCCTTAAAAGTTGATAAACAACTAAAATATCCGTGTACGTGTTCCATCAGGTTTCTCAGACGTGTATGCTATCATACAACAAATCCACTCACACCAGAACATTATTAGCTCAGGTATATGAACTGAGACCCGAGTAAAGTTTTCTATTTGAAAAACATTGGTATATGGAACAGTTTGGATTCTCAAAATATGTAACTTATATATAAATACTCGTCGTCAGTAGGTTTAGAAAAGGTGTACATAAGTTGTAAAATTTGACTGTTGTTGGCGGGATAGCTGCTTCGAAGCAATACCTTGGACAATATAAAATTATTAAGTTGTAAAAACTTGCACCAAACTTTACACTGTCCTGTTTTAATGGGATGACAGTAGGGTAAGTGTGAGGTTTGTTGCACCCTAGAACCGGTTTAAACCCCCAGTGGCGTACTTTGCCACTGACCGGTCCAAGGCGGAATCCCTATTGTCAACCCTTTTGTGTTTGTGATGTCGTTTGCATTTTTTATTACTTTTGCCTTTTCGTTTGTCTGTTTGCGTGTTTGTTTTTGTGTTTTGCGGTTGACTGTCGTCCTTGAATGCTGCTTTCCCTGTCCGATATCTTTATCCTTGTTTACAGAGAGTAAATACTAAGCTTATTTAAAGTAGAAACACGTCGAACAGGAAATGTAACGTTTGCAGAACGTATTTAACTAACACATGCATTCAAAACAAGCAATTACAAGGATAACAAAAGGCATATAGTAGCAAAGAATGGGACACCGTAAACATAAATGTTTAAAAAACATAATAGAAACAAAAGAAAACATCAACAACAAGAGTAGCTGCTTGGAACAGTCAGTGAGCAAAATATATCTTGGGTTTACACCAGATTGTTGAATGCACCTAAACTCACCTTTACCCGTGTATTGCCCAAATAAACGGGACAGTGTAAATAAATAAAAATAAGTATAAAAGTCGAACAGGAAATGCAGCTTTCACAGAACACAGTAAACCCCAAAACACGCAAAAAGGACAAACATGAATGGCAAAGTAAACAAAGAATAAAGTCATATGACGTAACAAACACAAAAGTTGTTGACAACAGCGCTACCGTCTTGGAACTGTAAGTTGCAAAAAAGGCCGCTGGGAGTTGAAACCAGGTTCTAGGGTGCACCAAACCACACACTTACCCTACTGTCATCCCAATAAAACGGGACAGTGTAAATACAGAAATCCCCGCCATGAACTATTCTCTGACCAACAAGGCACCATAAGTGGGCAATATAAGTAAAACACAAAGATTCTTCAATTTTGCTTCTGTTTTTCAATGTGATATTTTTGATTCAATTTGGTAAAAATTAACTATAGCAGTAAACTTTTGTCAATATAGTTGATCCGTTACGCAGAAATAATAACGACGGTGACACAAAGGATAAAGCATTATTAAGAGTCTGAAATCCGTCTCGTGAATTTATCGATTTGAAATGTTTTCGATTTGAAAGTTTTATTGCTCCAGTCTTGGTGAATTGATAATATTAAAAACAATTTTTTTGTAGATTTATCAATTTCTCTATTCGCACTCCTCCAACATTATTATTTTAATATTTTTTCTTGAGAAAGTCCAATTAAAGTGCTTTTACTTTTTTTTTGAGTGATGGACACACATTTCGAAACCTGAAATGTAAGTAATGAATTTCGAAACCTGAAATGTAAGTAATAAATACCACCATTTTCTTCCATTCACATTCTCTACCCCGCCCCTCCCCCATCCCTAATATACAATAGGCTGGGAAATAGGTCCTCAAGCCTTGGAGCAACTTTACTAACTAGCCGGGTACGCGGCCTGTGCGTTTTGGTCATCTTTGAACATTTGATTTTGGTAATCTAAAATAGTGAAAGATGAATCATTGTTATTGGCGGCGGAGGAATATGCTCGCTTAGTAGAGGTTTTTGCGCTTGATTTCATCTAAATCAGTCCAGTAATCACTAAGAAATGATAACACAAACTACCTGAATCGAGGTTTTGTTGATGTTGTTTATCCCTGTACAACAACAAAAAGTCAAATGGTTTAGCGACTCTTGAGTCTTAAAAAACTAACCCGCCAAATATTGACACAATTACACTGCAAACCCGTTTATCAAAACTCTATCGAGGTATTCTGGTCATATTATAATATATATGTGCCAATAAAAAGTATACGATTTGTCGCGGGTTTTTAATATACCCGTGACTGAATATGCGTAAATGAACTACGAGTTGGTAACTCTTGATCTAACACTCCAGATTTTAGGTTTGGTCTGGCTGTTTAAAGCCGTTTATATAGTATCTATATAGTTTGGATTACAAATATGTAATATATATATATATATATATTATATATATATATATATATATATCGTCATCAGTAAGTTTAGAAACGATGTATGTTGTAAAATGTGACTGTTGTTGGCGAAATAGCTGCTTTAAAGCAATACCCAGGACATTATCACATGTTTAAGTTTTAAAACACTTGCACCAAACTTTAAAGGGAGTAATTATCATGATTTAGAAGCTTATTTAAAGTAGAAACACATCGAACAGGAAATGTAACGTTTACAGTATGCATTCAAATAAAACAAGCATTCAAAACAAGCAATTACAAGGTGCACAAAGGGTAAATAGAAGCAAAGAATGGGACACCGTAAACATAAAAGTTAAAAGAAAAAAGAAGAAAAAAAGAGTACCTCATTGGAATAGTCAGTGACAAAGGTGTAGCTTGGAGTTTAGACCAGGTTCTTGAATGCACCAAAACTGACCTTTACCAGTTCATTGTCCAAATAAACGGAGCAGTGTAAATCAGTAAGCCCATCAAGCTGTATTATCTTAAAACTTGGCCGCGTTAATAGGCGAAATAAGAAAAATACAAACAACTAATTACGAAGTCTATGTTGGCAATCTTGTCTTGTTGTGCCCTAAATAGTTTATTCTTTTGTTGTTCTGGCTTCTGCCAAGTCATCGAGTACATTCTTTGTTGCTTTATATGCTATTGTTGTTTTGTATTTATACATACACGACCACCTTTGTGTTTTATATTGCCTATTAATGCTGCCTTGTTGGTTAGAGAATAGTCCACGGCGGGGATTTCTTTATTTATACTGCCCCATTTATTGAGATGACAGTAAGGTAGGTGTGAGGTTTGGTGCACCCTAGACTCTGGTTTAAACACCCAGCGTCCTTGTTGGCCACTGAGCGTTCCAAGGCAGTAGCCCTATTGTCAACCTTCTTGTGTTTGTGCCGTCATATGTCTCTATTCTATATTAACATTACCATTCAAGTTTGTCCATTTGCGTGTGTTTGTTTTTACTTTTACACTTAATTTTTGTTAAGCGTGATCCATTTCATTTTATAGATATAAGCTGGCATATGAAATGGTATGTGGCACACATTATTATAACATTATCATTGACAACGTTGATAATGAAACACATAAAACAAATGTGGAAACAAATAAGAGTCATCATAAGAATACATATTTAATTAAACAATAATATTGTTATTATAAAGTGAAATGTAATGATGAAACAGAACCAAATAAATCTTATTAAACATTACCTCGTTTGCACATAGGAGTTACTGGAGTCCAGTTTCCTGATACACACGTTGCCGAGTCATTACCCACTAGAGTATAACCAGTAGCACATGTGTATTTGGCAGTTTCTCCTTCGTAGCTGTTCGGTGCTGATACCTGACCATTTAATGGGGCTAATGCTGGTGGACACACTGAATTGATAAAAAAAACAAATATGTTAAAGTCGATTTGTAAATTCCTCCAACGGAGGGGAAACACTTCAGTGCGTGTATTTTCTCCTTCCAATATTCCAATTATTATGTTGGATGTCATATTGATTATATAACACAATTACAAACGTATGTATAAAGGTGGAACAGAAAATATAGCATTCACACATCACTGTCAACCAAAAACACCCATTCAAAACAAACAAAATTACAAGGATAAATAGCAGCAAAATATGCAACACTATACACTTCCAGGGTTGACAACGGGTCAACGCAGAGTGACAAAAGACTGACTAGAGCGGTCACAGGCAAAAAGATCTCTTGGGGGAAGATATAGATATAAAAATCGAAAAGGAAAAGCAGCATTCAAGGACGACAGTCAACCACAAAAACACAGAGAATCAAAGAACAAATTTAAAGATGAATAAAAGGCCACATAGGACATCACAAACATAAAAGAGTTGACATGGCAGGATGGTGTTAAACAAGTTGCTGCGGTTCATCAAACCTCGTTCTTATACCATTGTCATCAACTTTAATCGGGACACTGTATTATGGACTGACGGTGTTCTGTGAATGCTACATGGTTTTTTCAGTAATCAGTTAACAAATTCCCCCCAGTTGATAAAACTTGATAGATGAATGCCATACAATCCCTGTAAGATAACACATATAATACAATTCAACAGAACAAACAACACTATTGTGAGAATAGAAGGTATAAAAGTCGAACAGACCATGTAGAATTCACAGAACACCGTCAGTCCAAAATACACATTCAGAACTAGCCTCGGTCATCCGGCCCGCTTCTGATTTCTTCGTTACGCTACGCTACACGGATCCAGAACCAGGGCCTGGGGAAACTACGACGTTTAAAATCGCCCTCTCGTTTTGGGCGATGTTAACGAGATTTTGAGAGATTCAACGAGACTTTCTTAACACTTATTTGTAAATTAATTTCATAATAATTTCTTACTTTAAACTTTTGGGAAGCAGCATGTGACGTCAAAAATGGTAACAGGTGCATCAACAATTGACGTTATACGTTTATTTACAACATATGACGTCACGCAAACGTCAACTTTATGCACGTATAAAAAACGCGCGAAAAAAATGAACTAATCGCTAGTGGGCGCTTTAATTGGCCTAATCTGCCCAGACCGATATATGCACGTAAGACATATGCACGTTACGGTCTAGCTGGCGGAGACTTATTTAGAACCAACTACAATTTGAAGGATAAATAAAAGCAAAGTATTCGACACAAAACACATGAAAAGGTTGACAACGGGGTTATCGGCTTAGAACTGGACATGCTGGAAATGGCAATATTGCGAAGTTCAAATTATTGCTCCGGGTATAGCCTTGAGATAGACAGATTCCAATATCTGACTCGCGGGAATAATACCAAACACGATGATACGGAGCATAGGGGATTACTAAATATCTGAAATCAGTCTCGGGAATTTATTGATTCGAACTGTTTTTGATTTCATAGTAGTATTGCTCCCGGTTTATAATATCATCGGCAACAACAACAACAACAACAACAACAACAAACAATTACTTCAACATGTTGTTCTACAATACCTTTAATACAACGGATGGTAGGGTCCCACCGCCCAGATGTGTTACATGTTGTATACATGTTATTGTCAACGTCTATGAAACCAGCATTGCACTTGGTCTTTAGTCGAGCTCCAACATTACACATATTGCCCCATATCTTGCCATTTGCTAGCGAGAGAGGGTGACATTCTGCAACGACAGTGATGCATGTACACTTTAACCCTTATCCCGCTATAATAGTCTTTGTGTCAATTGTAAACCCAGATCAACCTGCGAGTAACTTGCAGGCTGATCAGGGTTTACAATATGATCATTCATTTCCCCACAAAACGCCCCTTTGTCATGTCAAATAAATGGAATGGTCAGAATTCAAAGAAAGAACAGTCCATTATATATATGAGCCGAAACACACGAAAACGACCCTTCAGACACAATTTTCACATTTTATGTTTTTTTTATGTTTATGAAACACAGTGATTTTCTCTTTAAAAATCTCATTATTTTATGTAGATATCTTTATTAAAAAATATTTTATCTCAATTTGAAAATTAAAGATTATACTCGCCATTAATTTTGACGTCGACGTCGGTGTCTTGGACGACGTCGTTGATTAAATAACATCAAAAAACATAAACAATTACCATTTTCTATAGCATCATTTATTTATATAAAAAACATATTCCCTATGACATAATAATTAGGTAAAACACGTAAGTGAGATTTGATTAGTAATTAATTGATTACCGGCCGACGTCACAATTGTTACTTTATGACGTTGTCAGTCTAAACGTCCGAAAGGACGTTTTCGTGTGTTGCGGCTCATATGTAGCGGGTTAATGGTTAATATGTCTTTAAATTGCACTAAGCGTCGGTGATGTCAATTTAATTACAGTTAAATAAACACGTTATGCTGTAGCAATCCTTATATACTGACGGTCAATGACAACGCACCATTACCTCCATATGGTTATGCTGTTGGATTATTCGCAAATCATTTTAAATAAAACTGCTGAACCAATATTTTCTATTCTTTAAGTATTGCATATTGATCATGTTGATACCTAACTTATATGTTTATTGGTAAGTTTTTATCACAAGCGGTTATACAGTTATTTACCTTAATATTTAACATTACTTACTATGGATAATCCTACAAGAAAACTGTTCCACTAAATTTCAAGCTGCATTAATCTGTCTCGGAATAAATTCCAATTGTTTTAACTGGCCTTTTTATTGTTTAACTTCTGGCAGTATTATGCAATGAACGAGTTTGTAAAAATGATTTCATTGTGCGATGTCACCGAAGAAATCCGGAAATGCACGTGCATTTCATAACACCAATGTGGAATGCACTTAATCCAGATATCACGTCAAAAATGTTAAATGTCTACTCGTTATATGGATAATTTCTTATTTAGTCCAAAATGCATCACATTCTAATTTTCAAAAGGATTTGTTTTGTGTTTTCATTGACCGTGAGTATATATTGTATACGTCTGAACGATCTGTTTTAACCTATTAGGTATACCAGAACGAAGCTTTTTGTGCCGGTCTGGATATTTTGAAGAATCACCATGATCACCAGCAATATGAAATAACGCAGGGTTGTGTCGGCTATTGTTGGCAGATCATGACAATTCAATGTCCGTTTTGTATACTCATATGTTTGAAGCCTGTGGGAATTAGTTAACTTGTACTTTAAGTTGTTCGGCCGAGTGGTGAGAGTCTCTGATTTGAAATCCCTTGCCCCTCACCGCGGTAAGTTCCATCCTTCAGGGGATACTAGGAATCTTTATGTGAGGAAGCTATTTGGCTTGCGGAAGGTCAGTGGTTCCAGGTGGTTCTACCAAGGTGCCCGTTCGTGCACGACAATTGCCCAGAGGGGCGCCTGGGGTCTTCCTCTACCTGTGGAAGCTGGAAAGTCGCCATATGAGCTTAGCTGTTGGTACGACTATAATATCCAATTTAATTCAATATATTGTATAGTTTACTTGCTCTTTGTGTGTGGTACAGTGCGGACCTACGGTGCCATTGCAGTTGTTATGTATTGTCACACGCATTCGTCCGGTGTAAACTATGACTTAGTACAATGTCATGGGGATTCAGACATTCCTTATATGAAACTAGTACACAGTGGTTATTATTTTAAACTGTAAATAGCTACGACTGATGTAGTTTACACGAACATGAGCAGTCAAGCTGGACTAAGTATATTCTTAACAAACAGTCTATTAAATCATTCTAGAATCATTTTATTATTAGAATTTTGTGTTTCTGGATTTCAAGAACCTCATTACTCAATGTAAAGCCTCAATGAGTTCTGAGAATGCAATGAGTTTTAAATTAACTGGATTCATTGGTCCAGTTTGTATCACTGAGCCTATCAGAATGCTTCATTCATATTTTCATTGGTTGTTTCTATCACTTTCTGGTAAAATGACATCACATCCTGGTATGTATTATGTCATCACGTCATGCCATTATGATGCAACTCAGTGTGTTCTGAGAAATGACTGAACATTTAAATTGCTGTGAGAAAAAAGATTAAGACTGTTTGTATCTCTCAATGAATGAGTTTCTTCAAACCAAGCATCATAAAACTCTAGATACATGATAATTCTAAAATAATTTAGTAGCCTGTTTTTATAAGTAATCCATGGAGAAGAAAAAGAATAATAATTAGAATTTAAAAAAGAAGACAAAAAAAGAAGACTAACACAAATACGCATCGTATGCATATATTTTATATCATTAGAGTATGCAACTTTTTATCTTTTTTCAGAGGCAGTTGTAATTTCAAGCATTATATGTCATTATTCAAGATCTTACCTTGTATAATACATTGTCCCGAGTATGTGTCACAAACTTGGCCACTCGTGCAGTTATTTCCACAGTGCTCTGACTAAAATAACGAAATATACCATTATTTTAAAGATAACATTCTTAATGGTGTTTTACGTCATTTAGCCATATATGATGGTACATTATGTTGTGGTAGAGGCAGATCACCCATTTGTCCAGGTTAGAACCAGTACTCCGTAAGAATCGACACATTCTCACATGACAAGTCGAGCTCCCAGTGGGATTCGGACTCGCCGCGGTGAGAGGCGAGACAGTTTTCGACGCAGTGTCTGTACTATCCCGGCCACGGTAGCGCTTAAGGAGAACACGAACTTACTTTCGAAGAATTTTGCAAAACACGTTGAACATCTTTAGATCCTTTTTATACGCCAGGACGTAACATAATTAACATATTGCGGCAATATTTAGGTTTATTTCTAGTACAAACTTAATATTTCACTAGAACACTTTACGAAGCAAGATAAACATATTTTACAAAGTACTCTTATCAATGCGGATGACAGTTTTAGCGTGATCTTGATGGCGGAGGAGGCCGTAGAACCCGATTGATATCTGTTTAAAGAAACAAAACACCTCAGACATCTATTACGAGTTTTTTTAATCTATTGATACATGTTTTCATTTGTATTTCCCGACCGAAACTCTCGAGGATACAGCGATCGCCCGGATTTCTCGTGTCCTAGGTAGCTAACAAACAGTAAATACGTGACAAGGAGTACGGTCATTAACTAAAAATTCGCTGTCGTGGAGTCTTTTTAGGGTTAGCGTTATAATTAGTTTAGGATAATCTCGAGGATACAGTGATCGCCCGGATTTCTCGTGTCCTAGGTAGCTAACAAACAGTAAATACGTGACAAGGAGTACGGTCATTAACTAAAAATTCGCTGTCGTGGAGTCTTTTTAGGGTTAGCGTTAGAATTAGTTTAGGAAAATCTCGAGGATACAGTGATCGCCCGGATTTCTTGTGTCCTAGGTAGCTAACAAACAGTAAATACGTGACAAGGAGTACGGTCATTAACTAAAGATTCGCTGTCGTGGAGTCTTTTTAGGGTTAGCGTTAGAATTAGTTTAGGTAATATCGGTGGTCCAGTATTAATATGCAGTTGCGTCGAACGACACGTTTCCAGTAATTCTCGCATACTTATTACATCTATTGTATGCGTCATTCGTTTGAGCCTTACACCCTCTTACTATGGCCTAGGTTCGATTGCCCGCTCTGGAACATTTGATCATAAATAATTAAATAAATCATGATTTTGATTTCTTTCTTTAAAAACATCCCGTTTACAAAACATTTCTTTATATCATATTTAAAAGTGTAACATTATATCAAAAATGTAATAATAATCCTATATCGTCGTTAATTTTGCATTTATATTTGAAAATGTTAATTAATTTGTTGCCCTATTTTTATTTGTTCTGATACATGGAAACACCCAAACACCATGCACCTTAGGTCCGCATTGTACCAACAACTAAATCAAAGAAACAAATTAAATAATGTTAATCGAATGGTTCATGGCTACACCAAAAATGTTATACCTTCAACATATCATTATTGATAAAATACGCGGCTAGGCAAACTTAGGATGTACAATTTTGCAATCTGTTTACATGAAATACAATACTGAAATGGCTCAAATTATCGAAGCGCATCATTTATAAATTTCATGTTACAAAGTGTACTCTGATTAAAAGGTCTACAACATCACAATTTGTTTTTCACTATTTTTATGAAACGTCTTGGCTTTCTCTGGACTACAAAGGTGAATTAAGTGTGCAGTATATATATAGTCCAAGCTGCGTTTATGGAGGGAACAACTATTGTATGGGGCGCTTGTTTCAGCCAAAGGTTTTTTGGACTTTCAAGATAAAATTAATCTATCACCTAAATAAGTTGTATATCAGTGAAACAGACATTGTTAGTGGTAAATGAAAATACCTTACTTTTCAAAAACGGTTGAGAAATAAATATTTCATGTGCGAAAGTTGTTTTTGATGGGTCATTTTCAATGCAAAATTCTGCAGCATGACCAATTTGGAAAATATATTTTTTTAGAATGTTTATTCAAAAATGGTTTTAGATTGTTGGATATTAGTAATTTAAGACACTCTGAAAGTTTTATAGCAAACTATGAAGTATTACTGAAGTTATTTGAAATTTCTTAATTTTCTGCTGTCCCATCAACAAGAAATTTACATATTAGGAAAAGACCCATCAAACAATCATTTTGGCTGTAAAATATTTATTTCTCAACAGGTTTCCAAAAGTAAAGTAATTTTATTTACCACTAAAATGCCAGTTCTAATGATATATTACTGATGTACGTATTATTTAAATTGCTCGAGTTACTGCAGAAAAATCTTTGGTTGAAACAAACAATAATTTTGTAATTACTTGAAGTTCAATTCATTTGCAAATGTTGCTAGTTATATTGTGATGTTTAAAACAAATATTAGAACGTATCTGCAATACAATAGTATTAACGTAACACTCATTTATTGATATAAAGTTACTTACGGCGTTTAAGGAAATATTTCGCATATGAATATAAACGCATGGTCCAGTTTGGTCCGAATTTGGTACGAATATAGTAACATTACCCCCTTCTAGTAGTTCACACTGAAGACGTCGTTTTCTGTAGTTAATGGCGGCACACTTTGGTCGTATATCGCATTCAAAAACACATTCGCTCAACGACTTTTCGTACAACATTCGAAACATCGTCTCTGTTGAAGAACACTTTTTGGAATGCGTGATTTTGAATTGTTCCAAATTGAAGGCATGACTATTCTGTAGCAAAACTGTTAACATAAAAGAACACACCCAGTTTGTTATCACTACAACTCGCATTGTGCAATATTCCCTAGTCGAAGTGATACACTAAGATTTACTTCTGCAGTTTTAGCTCCTTTCCTTCTTCGCAGGAAGATTCAGGCAGAAAGAACTTCTAGCATAAGTGTCAGCAAGCGAGTGTTTGGGATAAGAGCTGCTTGGAATATTTGTAACGAAGCAAATTACCACCGCGACGCGCATAGGGTCATTATATATTTATATCAACTTTTTGACCTAATGATCCGACATACAATTGAGCAATGGAGCGCCTATGAGTTATTAGAAAATACAATTAACAGTAGGAATACAGCTATCATTCAGTGAATAGCTTTTAAAGCATAATGATTATTAGGCAGAACATGTATTCCCTAATGAAAACGTTAAGGATAGCATTGTAATGCCAGTTACAAAACCAACCGTTAAATAATTCAAGATAACATGTCAGTATGTGTGGGATAAATGTGTACAGTAATGTTATTTCGTTTCGTTCGATATATTTATTTTAAATTAACTGTAACGAGCAAAACAAACTCCTGGTTACGTACTGGATAAATTGAACTGCATTGCTAGTGTATGTCCTACACGTAGCTTTAGTGTCGTCACATACCACACAAAACGTACTGTAATAACGCTGATAACTTAGACTCATATAAATCTATGGTTGTCGATTTAAAGGCACTAGCCCCACCAATTAACGGCAATATTACAATACAAAATCGTTTATCCAATCCCTATCCAGGTGTTTAGGTTATACAAAAGTGTATATGTGATGGAAAGTATAGATTTATTCAAGGGTACTTAAAATACACGCGATTAAATATACGTAAAATGAATTGTTATGAATTATTCCGAAATAAAAAAAAAAGGAATTTAGTTATGAAGCCTGCGTATCACAAGTAACAGCCAAAAGACTACGTATGCAAATGACGTAACACACCATACAAACAAACAAACAAATAAAAAGGATGTATCGTTTATCTTCAGAATTGTCATATAAGTCACTGATTACCTGCCTTTTGGTTTCCTAGGCTTGTTTTATATTTATACAAGCATGCGCGAGGTTTGGTGCACCCTAGAACCGGTTTAAGCCCCCAGTGGCCTACTTTGCCACTGACCGTTCCAAGGCGGTAGCCCTATTGTCAACCCTTTTGTGTTTGTGATGTCGTTTGCATTTTTTATTACTTTTGCCTTTTCGTTTGTCTGTTTGCGTGTTTGTTTTTGTGTTTTGTGGTTGACTGTCGTACTTGAATGCTGCTTTCCCTGTCCGATATTTTTATCCTTTTTTTTTGGAATGGCCAGTGGTAAAAAGGTCGTTGGGAATTTAAGCCTCACTCTTCCCCTATTGTCATCCCAATAACACGATAAAATGGAAACAAAGAAATCCCAGCTTGCTATATCCTCAAACAAACTAGCAGCGTTAATAAATCAGGTTGTGAAAGTCTTTTACATGCAATAATTCTTAAATAACTTTTTAAGTTATAGTACCGGTAGCCCCGACGGATTAGTTTTATAGTTGTCCAACCGATTGCAACGACTGTTAAAGTCGACAACTCGACTACAAAGTCTAAAAAAGCGTAAAAGTTGAGAAACATATACCGCCATCAGATAATGATCGGTTGAACATCCTCGTCTAATTGAAGATTATTAAGTCATAGATTTTGCTAATTATTTCTCCATTGTCAACAAAGAGATAAAAATCGAGGAAGAGTCGACATTATCAGACGTTTTAGCTTTCTCGAGTTAAAGTTCTTTAGGATATATATTATTAACAATAGTAAAAGAAAGAGGTGTCAATGTTCAATGTATCATCCAGATAACGTGAGCTCTTATTAAATCCTTGTACAAAATATACTTCAATATCTGGTGAAAGACTCAAAATTAAATATTGATCATAGCAATACAACACAAATCTGAATAGGTTTACAGTCCGTACTCATTGGTCTGTCAACTAGAAGGGTGTTCCACGGAACACTTGTGTCACATGCCTTGTGCTTATTTCAGAAATTCAGCAAGTACAATCTAAAATGTAGAAAAGGGTGCAATTCTTCATTAATTATGGAGAAGTTTTTTTAATTTATGAGAAGGGGTGTAAATCTGCATTGGGCAATTGATAAGGAAGATCTGTATAATGTTTCATGTCCATAGGTCAATTTTTGCCAACTTATGAGCTAGGTTAGTTTTCAGGTTAGAGTTATATGAAAAGGGGCATAGTTATATGAAAAGGGGCATAACTCTGCCAAACTGATAGTCAAAGTTATTGGACGTGTGTAACAATTAACATTTCTTTGGTTAAAATTAAGATGTGTGTGAAGTTTCATGAACATAGGTCGCATACTTTTCAAGTTATGGCCAGTTACGAGTTTGTTAGGTTGCAGGTTAAAGTTTTATAAAAAGGGACATAACCCTGCTGAAATGAAAGTCAGAGTTATTGATCATATGTAACAATATTTTGTGTGGTAAGATGAATATATGTGTGAAGTTTCACAAATCTAGGTCAAATACTTCTGAATTTATGGCCGGTTATCTGCTTGGTTAGGTTGCAGGTAAAGTTTTATGAAAGGGGACACTGCTATGCCAAAACAAAAGTCAGAGTTATTGGACATGTGTAATAACAGCCCGTTGGTTAAGATGAAGATGTGTGTGAAGTTTCATGAACATAGAG